>VYZR01127671.1:8519-43937 GCA_013400675.1 Oxylabes madagascariensis
TTTATTACTGTTTTTATCACTATTTTATCACTATTAAACTTTTAAATTTTTTTTAAAACAAGTGATTGGCGTTCTTCACACTGCCCATGGCAGAGGGTGGAACTGGATGGGCTAAACCTCCTCCCCACCCACAGCATTCTGTGATTGCAAGATCACTGGAGAGCCCAGGTTTGCTAAGTGCTTCCCAGTCTCCAGATGTTTCCTGGCACTGCCTGCTCAGAGATGCAAGGAGCACCTGTAGGAGCTTTTGTTGTGCCACAGAAAGGAGCAGTGGCCCAGAACAGTCTCTCACACAACAGGCTCCCTAAGGAATTAATTGAGGTAGAAAAAGTTGCTCCTAAGACAGCAGGGCAGGAAGGGCACGGGTGTGCATGTGCCTGTGTAATAGCTGTCTTGCAATTAGGGACAAGATAATTCTGTTTCCATTATGCACTTTCTGGATACTAACTTCTAAGGCCAGACAGGAGAACTGAAAATTACCTGGCACACTCATACCATTCAGGAGAAGCATTCCTTAGAGAAATAACTGGGATGAAATTCTCAAAGGCTGCTACCATAAAACATCCTTTAAAATGAGCCCAAGATAGTTTCAAGGAAACAAATTAGAAAGGGAAATGCATGGTAACTACAACTCTCGGCATTACAGTCAGTGGCTGGGGACACAAGGGGATGCAGCTCCTCTACAGTCAAGTCAGAATATTAGGAAAGAAGTAAGATCAGAAGCAGCCAAGACCTGTGTTTATTTTTGGGTGAAGGAGCATTTGGAAAATATTGAACCCTATGCTACATCCCTAATATCATTTATAATACTCAAAGTCACATCTGCTAACCAGTAGATGATTCATGCTGGTGCCTGAATTTGGGTTTCTTTCATTAGAAAATTACATAATTTTAAAAGATTTTTCATATGGCTGCAAGGGATCATTATAAACATCTGGTCTGACCTTCTGCACAACAGAGGCCATATTTTCTGCTAATGGGGAAGAGATGTCTGTTCAGCCCCAGAGACCTCATTATCCAAAGCCCCCAAAGGCTCTGTGTTAGGGAGGCACAGCTTTCAGACAAACACAGTACTCTCTTCTCACTGACCACATCTACTGGTGATTTGGGAGGGGAACCTTTACACCCTTAGGTGGCAGGGGTCTGTTCCTCTATTTTTGGTAACTTGCTATAAAATCATAACTAACTCTAGCATTCTTACAGAGAAGGTAAGAAGAATACATTCCAACGGAGATAAGATGCATGCCCATAAATACTAGTCAAGAGAAAATAAAGCAATCTTTTCCAGATATTAACCCTTAATGTGTCAAACTAGAAATTCTTTATCTAGACAACAATATTAATGTTTCTTCTGACTTATTAGCCTTTATATTCCCAACTTTTCCTTCACAGGGTATTTGCTTATATATAATTTTTGATAATTACATAACAAATTATTTATGGCAGAAGCCTAAAAGAAGGCAGGGTTCACTCCAGGGTAAGTTTTTCTGGCTCAAAATACTCATGGTACTGCATTTCTTTTGGCATGTAGCTAGCTTTGTGATGAGTGCTGCCATTCCCCCTAAGGAATATACCCCAGGGATGTATCACTACCCCACTTAGTGTATGATTTACCTCAAACAGTGCTGCACTTCTACACAGGCAGCAGTGGCATGATACACATGAGCCCATTTAAGCACCAGTTTAGTGCTTGCAGAATTAGGGCCTTTGATTGTAATTCTTATGGAGCAGAGGCTGCCTTTATTCTGCATTTTCTACACTAACTGCTTTGATCCTGACAGATGCTATTGTAATAGTAATTACCTGTAGGATCTGTGAGTGGATGGGCTGTTTGAAGAATAACCAAATTCCATGGTATAGTGTGAACGTTCAGTAGCTGGTGATGGTGGTGGGTTCAAAATCTAAGGAGTAAGAAAGGAAAAAAGCCACTTCAAAAAAGGAAAGATACAAAGGAAACTTGAGAAAATGCCACTTTATAATTTTTTAGTACTGTCTAACAGAAACCTTAAGTAAAGAACTGCATACATAGCCCTCCCAACAAACAGGATTTTTTTCCTGTTTATTCCCCAGCTCTTAAGCAGACCCTAGAAATGCCATTTGTTGCCATTCCTATTGGCTACTACTAAGCTCTTCTCAAAAAATGCTGACTGCTGTGGCTATTTTGACATAGCCAGGGCTGAAAAGTAAAGTTGCAGCCAGCTGTTCAAGTCTAGATTGTCACTAGGGATACCAGTGCCCCAGGCAGACTGGCAGATCTCTGCTCCTGCAGGCTGCAGTCCCCAAGCGCTGCTCTGCTTGTAATACTTGCAGCATGCTGGCCAAGGCAAGCATTCCTTCCCTATGCAGGCATGTTCTTACTCCACGTATTTGGATTAATTTAAAGCTGATTTCAAGCCTTATCAGTTGATTCTCAGAACTGAAAACAGACAGTTGAAGATTGCAGCCTTCACTCACCAAGCATGGGACTCTGACACTCGACAGTGACTTGGTGAGCTCCATAAAAATATCCAAACCACAGATGCCAGAAGTGAAGAGACAGGGAGCCCTCTAGGGCTGGCACCAACTGTTACACAGCAGTTAGTGCAGCACACTACCTATCTGTGATGGAGGGATGTTATAGAGCTAAAAACACTTGTTTACTTATTTACCTGTCACTTGTAAGACACATGACACAAAGCTTCATTTTAATTCCTTGAAAGGTCTGTACAGAATCAACCTTAGTTTTACCTTCAGAGGCACATGGCAGGGTATAATGAAAGGAGATCCCTCTGCCAGAGCTGCTCAACATCTACAGGAAATTTTTTCATCTCCCCTGACATTCAATCTAACATCTTTTTTCCTGGCACTGTGCTTTCTCACAACTTTTTTAAATTGAGTGAAAATTTCTAGACCATTTTGGAAAAAGACAATCTCCTTTCAAAATCACTTACTCTATATCCAAACAAGTTTATAAGGCTAGAATTCTAAATCAAAACATTAATCTGTCAACTGATTAACCTTTAGGAAGACACTGTCACTTCCCTGAAAGTTATTAAAGGTTCATGAATAATAGAATGACTTACTGGAGGAAAGTAAGTGCCTTTGGTACTTGAAGAACTACTGGAGGAGGCTCCTGTGACATGGGCCCTGTCATAGGGTGGGCCACTGCTTCCTCCCATAATGCTGAGGGAGCTGATGACAGATTTACCTCGAGACATACCTGAAAAACAGAGATGTATGTCAGTATTCAATTCTTCCTCAATTCACAAGCTTAAAAAATAATCTGGAGGACAACAGCAGTATAAGCACAACTTGCAAACCCAAAATTAATTATCTTGGTATCAAAACCAAATTATGCTCTGAGAGGAGCCTGCTGGATTTAAAAGCCACAAGTTCCAGTACATATTTAATCAATATATACAGAAGCAGTGCATATAGATGGAGTGCAATGTTGTGGTTAAGTTTTACTTTTTAAACAGCAGTAGCATCATGTGCTTGGACTGGTGTTGGAAAGTTCATCATTAAATGAAATAAGCTGAGACCAAAGTTATTGCTGGCAAGAAGTCTCACAAACATACCACCTTAGTCTACAAACTTACCAAGAATGATTATATAATGTTTAAAGTCCCATGAATATAACTGTGTGACTTTACCCTGTACTATTGTGAGACTTTGCTGGTGCTACAATAGCCTAAAAAGGAGATTCTTTAGTAGCAAAAGAAGGAGATGCACAGTGCGTGCATTTATTTCAGCATAGGTTCTGCTAAGTACCTAAATGCTCGTGAACAGCATGGGTAAAATAGCAGTTTATTATTGTAGAGAAGGATGGCAGCCTTGGCAGTCCTGGCTTCCCACAGCATCCAAGAACTGCACCTGGAGCAGACACTTCCTGTACACAGATGCAGAGTATCCTCCAGTACAGCTGTGGGGTGCCAAAGACAAGGATCACCCCCTTCACTTACCAGGGAGAGAGCCTGACAGAGAGCTGGGGTGAGGCACGTAGCCCAGAGGAACCGAGGCCGGCCCGTGCACCACGTAGTCATTGGTCATGGTTTCCCCATCACCCTTCATGCGTGGGCACAGCACCCTCTGGCAGATGAAGTACATTGCTCCCACCACAAAGACTGTGAGGATCACGCCAATGATGGAGCCTATGGTATTGTTGGGCTGTGGTGCAGGTTCCTCTGTGGTGTCTAAAAGGGAAAAGGAAAATCAGACCATGTGATTTTAGACCAACACAGTTTTTCTTGCATCTTTCCACTTTCCTCCTCTTCTGCAGGCAGACAACAACTTTCAAATTAATATATGGGAGGAACAAACAGGCCGTAAGGACAGGTCTGTTCAAAGGCTCTGAGTGTCCATAAGGGCTACCTGCAGCCTGCAAGATGACCTCCAAACATGCCATGGGGTTTTTTGGATAACAAACAACAGGAAATGAGCAGTACATGCATGTGCAGGGGGAGTGATGAACCAGGCCCTGCTCCTGTTTCAGGCTGACAAGCAGAGCTCTCCTTTGAACTCGATGAACNGGTTCCTCTGTGGTGTCTAAAAGGGAAAAGGAAAATCAGACCATGTGATTTTAGACCAACACAGTTTTTCTTGCATCTTTCCACTTTCCTCCTCTTCTGCAGGCAGACAACAACTTTCAAATTAATATATGGGAGGAACAAACAGGCCGTAAGGACAGGTCTGTTCAAAGGCTCTGAGTGTCCATAAGGGCTACCTGCAGCCTGCAAGATGACCTCCAAACATGCCATGGGGTTTTTTGGATAACAAACAACAGGAAATGAGCAGTACATGCATGTGCAGGGGGAGTGATGAACCAGGCCCTGCTCCTGTTTCAGGCTGACAAGCAGAGCTCTCCTTTGAACTCGATGAACAAGACCTGCAGCCACGTCTCCAGATGACACTGAGCAGGGGACTCCTCTTGTGCTTTTCTTGTCATTGAAGATGACAAGAACCGCTTTTCATGTCACACCTCGGTTCTCCCTCAGTGTAACAGACTGGCACTCCCTTTTCTCAGCAGTGTAACAATCACTTATGGAGTATCGCCTTGACTGTTCAGCAGGAATGAATTTTGGGTTTGCTGCTGTTTATTAAGCTACCTAAACTATTCCACATCTGACCCACCCTGATGGTTACAGATACAGCTGAGCATCAGCCTGAGAGGTGCTACCTTATGAAGAATCTGTACCCAAAACAATTATTCAACAGTCAAAATGAGAAGACCAATTCTAAGCAATGACATTCCTGGGAGCAACTGACAACCCCCTGCCTGTGCTCATGAATTTGACAAGAAAGGTAGACTTTAAAGTATTTTCCTGTTCTAGTCAGTGTTTTACATCTTATGCATTACTGAAAGTTTTTTCCTCAACACGTTTTCTTCTCCCTGAACACCAAACCCACACTTGAACCAGCTTGTCACATTCCACAGAGATAAGTAAACAGACTTCTGATCATAGTGAAAGAGGGATGGTGACAAGTGCCATCTTATTCTGGGTGGGCCAATTTTCCATCCTCTGTTACAAAGCTGGAGAACATATAAACTCTAATAAAGGGTATTCACACAAGCCTGTGATAATGTCACTAGTAACTTGGTAGCATGACAGAACATCTCTTAATACTCCTTCTTAAGATCAAGGGTCCAACTCTGGCTTTGCATTTTCAACTTATCTGTGTGTCAGCTGTGATATATGGTTCTCTAACACTAGATGTCCCTATTCACAATTTCTTTTAAAGCACCAACAGTGGAAGTGAACTTTCGAGTTGGAATTTTAAAGGCAGGGGTTTTCTTGCAGAGCCCTGGAGATTTCAAGGTAGGGGATGTCACATGTTACAAATCAGAAATCAAGCTCAGAATTACACCCTTTCAAGATAAAAAAAGAAACTTTAGAAAGTTTACTCTATAAACAGAGTGCTCCTCTGATTCTAAAAGCACCTGCTGTTAATTCTCTGGATGAGAAAACCATGAAGCAGAGAAGTTATATATGAATGCCTCATGCCAATAGATTTTTTTTAACATTGCACCAACTCAGCATATTAACATTATAGTAAAACAAGCCTTTTGCTTCTTTTAAAATTTTAAAAAGGTAAGAAGGAAAAAAACTGGCATTCTCTGCCTCAGAAACTACTTGTTCAGAATACTAATTATTTTTGTTATTCCTATTCCACCACATTGTGCAATAATTGCATGACAGCAGTTATGAAGAGAAGCATTAATTCTGGGAACAGCTAATTCAGTCTGCTTGGCAGAATAAAATCAAACTCATAGGAAAGATGAGAAATTTTGGGTGCTGCAACCAAGTCTCCAGTCTCAGGCAGTACACTTACAGCATCCTTGCTCATCAGAGCTGTCACTGCAGTCCAGGTTGTGATCACACTTCTTGCTTTTCCCAATGCACTGCCCACTGGCACAGCGGAACTGATCCGTCAAACACAGCACTGCAAAGAACCCCCACACCGACAGTCAGCATCAGAAACTTCTCCTCTTGAAAAGCATTAAGAAATAAAGACACCAAAGCACACAATCAGGAGTATCTTGGGAGAGCTTGGAGTGCTGCAAGCTTAATTTCTGGAAGCAGCCAGTGGCACACAAAGTCCCTCACGTGAACCATGCAGAGCAAGTGACTCATTGTTCTGCTGAGGATAGTGCACACTGGTACCTGGGCTTTACTGCTGCTTACAGTAAGAACATTACAAGATAAAACACTACTCATCTAAAATAACTCAGAGGCCATTGAGAAAACAGGCATTTATCCCAGGACATGGTTATTGCGTTATTACTATACGAATCTTCAACCCTAAGCATTTACTGTAATATAAGAGAGAAGAATTAAGTTATGAAAAATAAATCTGCCAAACTATGATACTAAAATTGTTTAAGAAAGATACATGTCCTTCTTGAGGTCCTTGTGCTCTTCCTGTAAACCAGAAAATTCCTTGGCCATGAAACAGTATATTGACTTGATATTATGTTTTTAAACTGAAATGAAAGGCAGAATGTAAAACTGAAGCTTTGCCAGTACACTGAAAAAATAAATGGTGCTGCAGGCAAGGTGCTGGCTGCTGCTGTTTCCACATATTCCTGCCTCCTGTTTCTCATAAATCCAGAAATCCTTTCTTGTCTTCAGCTGAATTAAAAAGTTAAACTAAAGGCTTTTCTGATTTGTAATCAACTTGAATACTTTCAGCAACAGGACAGCTTTGAAGGTGATAAACAGCCCCTAATCTGACATCTCCAGTCACTGGACGACAACTGGGAGGTTAACTTGCACAACACATTTTCAGGTGTCAGCATCTCAGCTGGCTAACCATCACCTTTCAGCACACAGGAATTTCAGCTCTGTGTTTTTGTTTGAGCTGGAGCACATCTTTGGGAAAGAAATTTAGCCTTGATTTAAAGACGTTTCAACAGTCTCCACAAAGAAGGAAAATGCACTGAAAGGATATAAAGAAGCATCCTTTCAAGCTTGTAAGTTGCCCTACAACCCTTCACTACATCTGCAATAAGGAAAGGATAAGTTTGCTCACATTTCATGCTGTGTAGTGGTGGGGCAGTTCAGATTCCACCAGCAAAACCTGTCCTTTCCAAAATGAACTTAATTCTCATTGTGCTGGCAACAGCACTTCCCTCTGTGAAGATGGCTTAAATACTCTCTTTTGCTGTGCTCTATGGGAAGAAGAGGTCTCCAGAAATGTCCTCTGTCTCTCACTCCTGCTTACTCGGAAAAGTTCATTTTGTTCAGGTATTGTAAAATAAACAATCCCAAAACCTTTACTCGGTACAAGGCACACAAGAAGCTATGACAAGGATTTGCTCCACTCTGTAGTTCTCTCCCAGACACTAAGTTTTTAGAGCTTAAAATCATGTCATTTTTGATAGCGCTTTTCACAAACATCATTTAAGCCACTCTGACGGAGATCACTCTTAATATCTACTTCACAGGTAGAGAAACGAAAGTATGGAGTTATGAAATAACTTCTGTTTAACAGAGCAGTTTAAAAACTAGCAGAACCTTGCATCTTTTCAAATCCCACTCAGCAGTAACGTTGTTATTATCCCAGTGCCCCTGTGACAGGTCCATTTCCATCCCACTTGGCAGTACCCTCCTACCTTCGCAGTTCTTCTCGTCCGAGTTGTCCTGGCAGTTGGCCTCCCCGTTGCAGCGCAGGGCGCTGTCTATGCACTGCCCACTCTCACACTGGAACTGGCTGTCAGAGCACACGGGGCAGTTCTTCTCGTCACTGTGGTCTTCACACTCGGTGAACCCATCGCAGCGCCACGCCACCGGGATGCAGTCAATCTCACCTGTGAAACAGGTGAACTGCTGAGGGGAGCACGTTGGTGGCTCTTTGAAAATCAAGCAAACAAACAGAAGTTAAAAATCCAGGTGAACAAACAGCAGATTGGGACAGGTAAGGACAAGAGCTCAGCTGCTTTCCTATATCAAAGAAGCTGATGAGCAATGTGCCACATCATAAGGTCACTTCCACAGCCACTTTTGCAGACCTTGAGGCCAGTGTGACTGATGCAGGCTCACATCAACAGGGGCTTGACAGATAAAGAACAAGACGAACAGAGAAACATGCACGCTCAAAACACACTTCTTCTCTTCCCTTCCCACTTCAGACTCTCAGACCTTTCTCTCAGTAAAACTTCAAGTCAAAGTCATCGCACTCTTCAACTCCCCCTTTCCTGCAACACCACTGTATAAACAGCCAATGGCTTACTCTCTTTTTCATGTTTGACAGTCATTGTACAGAGGATGTTAAAAGGATGTAATTTGCTGCAGATGGATGCACTGTGACTCAGTGTCTAGTTATGTGCCCTTGACAGTTCTATTCAGTCAAAATTCTTTTAAAACAAAAAACTGCTCCATCTAGTCAAGTTCCACTACCTCAACACATCTGTTAGCTGTTATTTAACGTTTACCAAATTAACTGTTAATCTCAGGCAGTAAGTAAGCGTAGATTTTTTCCCTTTTTTTAATCCCCCTTTCCTCCCCCGGCTTTTTGGCCTGGTATTAAACTTGCTCTGAGAAAATATCTGGATTATGTTAGCTCTTGTTCCATTGTGAGACCACACGTCGCCTCGATGGCGAGATGATTGCATAATAAATCCATTCAGTGCAGTGGCACAAATTGATCCAAGCACCAAAGTGCCTGTCCTCTCCCCCATTCCAGCCCCACCCCTGGAGACACCAGGATGTGGGCTACAGCGGCCATATCACCATGGAAGGAGGCAACTTGCCCTTCTGGGAGTGCAGTTCAGAAAGACACACACAGGGTGAGCTTGGGGAGGACAACAGAGAAGAACAAAACAGCACAAACTGTGCAATGTGCCAGAATGGGAGAATCTACCACTGACTGAAAAGGCAGAACACGGGGAGTGACAGTAAAAAGAAATAAAAATCATACAATTAGAAAATCAAGTTGAAATAATTCAACTTAAGTCTTAAGTGTGAGTCTTAAGTAGAAAGGGTGAAGAGAAATCCTTATTCAACAGTTAGGGATTTTTTTCCTCTTCCCTTACTCCTTCTCAACACTTGCAGATTTAGCTGGAGGGTGGAGGGAAAGAGGTGAGTCTGTACAGGTGTGTAACAGCACCTGGTGCACTGTCACATTCCTCTGGCTCAGAAGCCATCCCTGAAGATGGAGACCCTCCCCAAGGCTGAAGCTAAGAGCCCAGTGACACAGAACTTGGGAAGGACTCACCTCCACAGGAGAGCTCGTCCTGCAGCAGCACCAGGTGCACGGGGCAGGAGCAGCGCGTGGTGCCGTCCCCCTTCACAATGCAAATGTGGGAGCAGCCACCATTATCTTGAGAGCACGGATGTTGTCCTAGGATTTTAAAAAGAAGAAAGGGACTGATAAGAAATCCCCACCTATTTTATGACCTTTCAGTCATTTCTTCATTACCCCCTACCCCCTAGAGAGAAGATTAATGAAAAATCTCTGTTGATGTTGTATTTTGTTGTGCGTATTTCTCCCTTTATATACATCTCTAATTATAACATACATTGGTAACTCTCCATGATCTGAAACTACTCTAAGAATTTATACTAACACAGTACTCAAAGTATTTTGCTTCTTGTGTGAGGTAGCAGTAGTTCTCTGCAGCAAATAGTACACTAGTAATACAAAAAGATGTCTTGGATTCCATACTTCATTTTCTCTACCAAAGACCATTAAAAAAATAAACTTTTCTAATTTATGAATTCTGAAGCTTCCACGCTGTCTCAGAAACTCAAATTAACATGCTCTAGATAAATATGTCTCTTCATTTTAATGTTTAATGAGGACAACATACTTCTCTTGGAACTCCTGACAGATTTACTGAGATTAATAGCACACAAAACTAGTAGTAGTCTGCACTGATGTTTTAATTAAACATCCCCAGACATTTTTCTACATATTCCTCCAAGGCATGCACCACAGCCTACCAACCAGGCCTATTTCCTCCAGGATGACAGCAACTCCCCTGCTTTAACCATCCACCTCCCACCACTTCAAGAGTGTGTGTGTGGAAAGGCCTGGTAAGCAGAAACTTTTTAAAAAGTGCAGCCATGATCAACACAAATTGCTATTTAATACACGCTTCCTTTGTGCAATGCAACATCGCTCTTCTGTCAATTCACTTTCAGTATGAAATACCACCACCAAAAATCGTTCACTTTGCCTTCAAGGCAGGCAGTCCACTGAAAAATTGACAGCTAGTGACAGGCCCTGAGAGCTGTGCTTGCCTAAACAGTGAACACCCAATACGCACTAGCATGATCCAGAAAGTCCTCTGACAGGGATGACAGGATGTCTCCACTGTGCCTAGAGACACTCAAATGCCAGGTGCCTGGATGGGACTACCAATCAAGTTGTCATCAGCACAAAAACACGATGCTGGGGTTGTGATAGATTTCCAGTCTGTTGCCAAGTGCCTGGAGGAAAGAACCTAACAGCACCGATACCAACTTCTGGCCCCTTCCATCTGCACTGATGTTGATCAGCAACAAGGCACAACAGGCTCGTGTCTCTTGGCTCGAGTCTCACGGGCCCTGCTTGCACCTGCAAGCAGGGATTGCACTCACTGTATTCCTGCAGGTTGAGCTCCTTCACAGCATGGATGTCACTGAGTTGTGCAATACGAGCCTGGACCTTTGTACGTCCTTCTCGCCCGGTCATATCAATCTTTTCGATCATCTGCTGCTGCCTGTCGATCCAGTAGAGCCAGTTCTCAAACACTGTTAGTCCCACGGGCTGCAAGATATTGGAGTCTTCCAAAACGATCCGGTTAGCACCTGCAGAAGGGAGAGAGGGCTTTGGTTCAACTAGGAAAAACTGAAAAACCATCAGAAACATCTCCTACACTACTCACACCATTATATTTCACTACTTTTACGCTACTGAGTAAGCCTACTACAAAAATCCAGGCAATTCTGGGTCCTCTGATGCATTTTGCAGACAGATGATCAAAATTTTTTTTCTGCTTTCACCAAGAAGAGGGTTTCTGTTCTTAAAAAAATACCTAGTGTATTTAAGAAGCACTTGGAGTGGGGGGGCTCATCTCTCATGAGCCTTTCCAGTCTCTCATTAATGTGATGAAAATTGGTAGTTCTTTTCATTCTTCCTTCCCTTTTTTGAGAGATTAATTGCTTTGTCTTGCCATACAACAGGGAATAAGAAGATGGATTATTGGCTTCAGCCAACCCATACAAGATAAAATCCAAGTGAAAGCAGGGTAATTAGGACTTCTCACATGAATTATGAGATTA
Organism: Oxylabes madagascariensis; assembly: GCA_013400675.1. Lineage (NCBI taxonomy): Eukaryota > Metazoa > Chordata > Aves > Passeriformes > Timaliidae > Oxylabes > Oxylabes madagascariensis. Next base: position 20,264 of record VYZR01127671.1, read on the forward strand.
ACACTTCTGACTTCCTCGTGTTCTTTTCTTTCAGCTACATTACCTTCACTAAGCTATTAGTGCTAAATTGGGAATGCTCCTTTCTTCCTAGCAAAGACTTACTTTCCTGAGTTCCTTTAGCAATCACCAGGAGCAGACAAGAGGGCCTTACACCTCTGAAGAGTGGTTGTTGATTTTTATGCCAGATTTTCTGGCGTTAAATACAGTCAAGAGCAGCTGTCACATTTCATGGTTAACTCTCCACACGAAGAGAACACAGCCAGCAGTTATTTAAAGGTAACACTAAAGTCTGTCTGAAGACAGTGAAGACTTTGTAACAACACAGAAGAAAAATGTTAGTCAAAACCTGAGGGCTCAGGAGGGCAGCTTAATCCATGCTTCCTTTATTTAACATGATGATGTGGTCATTAACAGTCAAATATTCAGTGAGTTGATCAGATTCTGAGCACAAAATTACTTGTGAAGCCCACAGAATCTGCTTCAATTTTGAGAAGCTGAAACAGGACCACACAAGTCAAGCTAAAGCTTGAAAATTTACCTCTAAATCCTGGTATTTCTGATATCTGAGCTCACTGCTGTGTTTATTTTTCACTTTTACTACAGCAAAGAAGAGCTTTACATTGTTCATCCTCAGAATGATTTCCAGTAAGTTTTTAAATTTTTGTTCTGTGAAAATACACTGGAAAAATTGAATCCCGGGGGAAAAATCTACCACGTCTCTACCATACCCACACTAGCTAACCTAACAGGACAGAAGACACATGCACTCCACGATTTTATTCTTTGAGTAAGTTCTACTCCTCTCTGCTTTGTTTAGTAGCAAGAAGGGTTTTTTGCTTGATGAGAATTTAATCAACATTATGTCGATGATGACTTAGAAACAAATTCAGCTTTGAAAAACGTATTTATCTCCTTTTCACTAAATGCACAGAGAGCTCAGAAGTTAAGTAACCTTCCAAACATCTACCAAGCGTTAAAACCTGAAGGAAAACATGGGAATTCAAATCGGCTAGGCTGGGCTCTCACCACCACTTTGGAGCAACACCAGCAATGATCTGATTAAGAAAAGACGTTTATGAATTCTGAGGGAGGTTATATCCAGACTGATGTAGAAATTAATAGACTGAGTGAGGTAAGTCAACCTAAATAACTGCAACCATCTATTAAACCCCAATAACATGACTAATTCTGTCGGGAAAAGGTAAGAAACAGAAACCTGCATCTTGAGAAATAAAGTTAAGCTGAGAATGGGAATGCAAAGAAAACAGGAAGGAATACAAAAGCTAAGACCCTGACCTACCCAAATGGAGTCTGTACATGCCCCGCTCTGCCATGCCCATGTCAATCAGCATGGCATTTTGCAGTATGTTCCTAAAGCTCTGAAGCTTAATATTTTCACTCCCTTAATGTCTTTATCTTTCTTTTCAGTATTTGTGACCAAGTGTAACTGACTATTTCTGGTAAACTGAGACACTAAAATCCCTTCTTCCAAAAACCAACAATGAAACCCGAAGCTGACTCATCAGGGTGCTAGTCTCCTTTATTGGCAATGTCAGATGAAAGGGAGATATGATTAAGAGGAGCTTTGTCTCCTGGCATCACCATCCCCTTTCCAGCAATACCTTTTACAAAAAGACTTAAAACCAACCAAATAAATACAAAAATCAGGACACACCCATAGCTCATTCTATTTCCAAATAAAAATTACTTAATTCCAGAATCATTAGACATTTCCAAATCACACTAATTATTCTGGAATAGAAGAACTAATTTCCAAATAGTTTCCATGGTAGGGAGCTAATTCCAGTCATCTTTTCATAAACAACCCCTTAATCATAAGAAGAATCTGGTTAACTTCAATAGGATCTCCCCATTTGGGCAGAATAACCAAGTCCTAACTGCATGCCTGAAGGACAGGGAGGAAAAGAAGGACTACATCACATAAAAGGCATCCTAGCTGTCCTTGTCTTTATGGGTACTGGCATCTACAGAACTGACAGAGCAAAAGACTGAATGTTTTTAAGAGGCTAACATGCAGAAAAATTACTCTGCTGGTCAAAAGAGCTTATTAATCAGCATTCCTAAGCACAGGAATGCATCTCAGCAGTTAGCAATTTATTGTGGTGATTATAGCAATCTATTTGTGGTGCAAATGCCAAAAAACGAGAGGTTTTGGAACGGTTTTTCTTCGTGCTCTTCGAAATATGGTGAGCTTTTACTACACAGAATTGGTGATCCAACAGCCACATCTTTAAGTGAAAAAAAAAACCAGAATCGTTAAACCTAGACTGAATTAAAATTTAGACCCATCTCCTTGTCTGGTGTCCTAATTTCAGGCAGATAACAGACAAAGAGGGAAATGAAGCACATATAATATTCTCCTGCCTGTTACTCTACTCATACAAACTCTGGATCTGGGACAGCTTGGAATGTACTGAGCAACACCACAGCACTTGTTTTTCTGTTCTTTAATAATTCAGTAACTCAGGTTGTGTCTTGCATTTTAAAACAGCAAACAATCAGGATATCACAGTTCAGTAGTGACCCTGAATCTTCCAGTGACACACCACTGAAAAAAATTACTGTCTTTCTGAGCTTTAATTCCAACCATCTAGGAAAAACAAAATATTTTCCAAAGCAAAAGCTTATTCTAGGAACTTAACAAAAGGCTGAAAATCCAAGTGGTGTCAACAGGGTTACATGCTGCTACTTTGAATGAAGGTACCATGTCATAAGTGGAAGACATTACCACAAACATTACTGCAAGCTGTCATAACTCCTGTTATGTTTTCAACTCTCACTTCCAGCAACAACAGCCAGCCCAATCTGTATCACAAATTAGTACTGATGCTACATGAGGCAGCTGAGCTGACCCAGCAGTTTTCTGGATTAGGCTAGTAAATGAAAGACATTTGTCTTTCTCACCCAATCTGGACCATACGATTTTCCCCTCTTCTCTTGCTCCACTTCTGGTTGCTTGCTGGACTCTTTCCTGAACCAATGCAGCTTTCCAAGCCAGCAGAACACCATTCTCTACTTGTCTTTTTCTGTATAATGTTGTTAGGTTATTGTTAAGTGGGCTGAATTAACTCATAGAGGAGGTCAGACAAGCAGCACAACCAATCTTGGGGAGCAGGCAAAGAGAATTCCACAGCTGGAAGAGGGAGGTTTTTGTCTTTTGAGGACAGAGAGATGGTAGATCTTCTCTATTCTTCTCACATCTTTACATCCCAAATGACAGGTACATAAGTAACGTGGACACCTGCTGCTTCAACTCTGCAGGACACATTTTTCCACTAACAGGGAACTTTCCTCTGATTGACAGATTACTGCACCAAAAGCAGTGCCTTTAAAAACAACCCTTTCTCTCCCCTTTCCAAAACTGCTGCTATTTATTCATCAACTAACTTTGGGAAGCCACACGAAGGTTTTGCAGTGAGAAACTGAAGTAAATAGCATGTGTAGCAATTAATAATGCAAATCACAGAGTCATGAAACTGTAAAGACACGCTGCATGAGTCATGCACATTCCTTGGCTGGGAATTCAGGCAGTGATTACAATCACAGTTCAGACTGTTTATAGTAGGAAGGAAAAGATGACACTTTTCTCTGCATTCCCCCACACCCACACCACACAAATGAATCACTGAATTAAGGTGCTACTCTACCTGAAAGGTCACTGCTTTCAATTCTGCGCAGATCTGAGTCAGCCCAGAACAACTTGCCCAGCTGGCTGTCAATAGCTAAGGCGACGGGCTTGCTCAAACCACTGAAAAAAAGGACTTCTCGCTCAGTTCCATCCAGTGCTGCTCTCTCAATTTTAGGAGATCTCTCCTGGAGGTTGGTGAAATACATGTATCTGGAACAGGAATGATTAGAGGAAAAAAAAGGTTTATTTGATCTTTCCACATTTTTGCTATAAATCCAAGACATCCTAACAAACGTCAAAGTTGTTTTTCATTCTGACAAACAGAAAACAAGCTGCAGCAAGAAAACAACTTGATTCTCAAAACCCTGGGCCTGAATTTCCCCACATACCCTTTCTCTGGGTTCACCACAATGGCTCTGGGCCTGTCCTGATCCCCCTTGAGCACCACTCCCATGGGTCTCCCATCCAGGCGAGTCACGTTGATGACATTGGTGGCCTCGCAGGTCCAGTAGATGTAGCGGCTGTAGATGTCAATGCTCAGGTCGTAGGGCTGCATATCCAGGTTCTGATTGGGAACCGGACTTGTCACAACGGTGAGGCTCTGCAAAGGAAAGAGAAACAACACACAGGAGAACATTTAATCTTAATCTCATGTGAATAACTTTATCTGCTAGGGATGCACCACATCTAACTACTGCTCAGAAAAAGGAGACAGCCCAAATATTAGCATAAATAAGGAGAGACCCAGGTTCTGTTGCCACACCAACACCTTTGATATGATAAAGACAATTAGTCCTGCTGGTTTGCTGTAATGGCAATCACACAAGCTGACTGCAGCTTGTAAGACTTTGCACGTATGACCAGTAAGTCCAAATTATCTCTGTGTTCAAGGTCCAGGGTCAGCTTCTTTATTTTTTCTACCTTTTTGACAGCTCAAGATTTCCATTTGGATAGACCAAAAACTTAGCATATGTAACAGTTTACAATAGAAACGTACCACCACTTATTCCCAAAGCTGCAGCTGAGCAGATAAAAACACAGGCAAAGTGAGGCCAGACAGCACTTGAAATGCTTGTCTCATTCTCCTCCACCATTGCTGCCATCTCAGTTGGAGGACATGAGGGTGGTTAATAAATGGAAGGCAGCTCTGCCAAAGATGGGAAGGACATCAGCTAGTGTACAACCCTGACTTCAGAGCATCTCCAGCCAACACCTTACTAGTTCAAGATCTTGCCTTCTACTGGTCTAGACTTCTACAGTTGGCATGCTTTCTTCTTCTTTTTTAATTATTATTACCTTTAGAAAGAACCTCACCAACATCTTTCATGTTTATGACCTACATAAACATTTTGGAAGCCATGCTTATGAAGTGAGCAGCCTCTACCCTCTCATCCCCAAATTAAACTTCACCAGAAAATTTGCCTAACTTTATTTGGCTTGTCACCTCTATGAAATGGTGTGCCTGCAAGTCTTCCATTTGTTTATTCTGCTGAAGCTGGCAAAAACATGGTGACTTTGACTAGTTTTGGGTATTATTTAGATATTCCACAATTAAAAGGATTGCTAAATTAAGAGTTAAGGCTGAAGGGCATACAGCAGGATCCAATTACCACCACACCCACCACCAGAAACCACACTCTTAAAATTCAACTGAATATAGCGCCTCTCTTGTGTTGTGTTGATCATCTTAGTCTCTCACTCCTCCCACATTCAAAAAATCAGGAAGAAAAGATCTATTTTAAAATGCAAAATCAAATAAGCAGTCACTGGTCACAGTTAACCTCACTAAATCTGCATATTGGGTTTGTATGGCCAGGTTTTGGTAGTGGGGGCGGTGGGCTATAGGGATGGGTTCTCTGAGAAGGTGCTGGAAGCTTCCCCCATGCCCAGCAGAGCCAATGCCACCGAATCCAGGATGGTCTCATCACTGGCCAAGGCTGGGCCAATCAGGGATGGTGGTAACACCTCTGGGATAACTTATTTAAGAGGAAAAAAGTTATTGGGCAGAAGCCATTGCATTCAGAGAAGAGAGGAGTGAGAATACGTGAGAGGAGCAGCCCTGCAGACACCAAGAGCAGTGAGGAAGGAGGAGCAGGAGCTGCTCCAGGATTCCCCTGTGCCCCTGCAGCCCATGGAGGGCACGGGGGTGCAGAGATCCACTGCAGCTCCTGGAGGAGCCCTTGCTGGAGCAGGGTCATGTCCAAAGGAGGCTGTGACCCATGGGAAACCCCATGGAGAGAAGAGCTCACACTGGAGCAGGTTTCCTGGTAGGATGTGGGATTGTGAGGGACACAGGCTGCAGCAGCCTGTTCCTGAGGGACTGTGCCCCATGGGAGAGACTCACACTGGAGCAGCCCATGAAGAAATGCAGCCCATAGGAACGACTCATTTTGGAGGGAGGAGTTCACGGAGACTATATCTGGTGGGAGTGATCCCACACTGGAGCAGGGAAAAGGCTCCTCTCCGTGAGGAGGAAACAGTGGCAGAACAAAGTGTGATGAACAGACTGTAACCCCTTATCCCAACTCATGAGCCTTCTGCTGTACCTTGTCTCCCCTGTCCAACTGAGGAGGGAAGTGAGCTAGGAACTCCCACAGGTGGTTTGGGTGGGTGTCTGGCCTCCAGCCAGAGTTGAACCACCATAGCCTGTATTACCTTTTGCCTTCTACCCTATTCTACTTTTTCTGTATTCTCCAAATACATTTTCCCAAGCCTGCTACATTTTTTACAGGCTCAGTCTAGTCGCTTATAGTGATTTAGCCTAGATTTTCAGTCTAGGCACTCCAGTGCCCTGGTGATTTACTACAACTCTCTTCCTATCTGCTCCAGAACCTGGGAGGCTCCAGACACAGCGGTGTGCTCACATAGTTCCAGCCTCCTCGTTTCAGAGGATCTACCCCTGCACTCTGCTCACGTACCTTTGTAATATCCCCTGTTTGTCCCAAGAACCTTCCCTTCCATGTTTCATATCAAACAGCTTCCAGACAAAAGACATGTTGAGCAAATAATGTGCTGGGAACAACAGTATCCTCAAGCTGGCCTCGGTTTTCCATGTTTTATTTATTGCTGCACCTCCCAGATTTACCGACTGAGGACTCCAGAAAACTCCAGAAGCCACTTGTTTTGCCAATGGACAGGAACCTACGGGGAAGTCTGTGCATCTGAATTATCCCCATATCCCCTGTCACAGTTTGGCCCAGGCATGCCGAAGGTTCAGCAGTCCCACCCCCCGAGGATACCTGGCTGCCATCTTCCTGTGCCTTCCGGATGATGTTCTGCCGAGAGTCGATCCAGTAGAGCTGCTTATCCAGGGGGTCGTAGTCGATGGCTCGGACGTTCCGCAGGCTGTGGATGGGCAGGATGATGTCCGGGCTCTGCTGCTCGTCTATCACCATGCGATTGATCGCGTTCTTCTGGCTGAACAACAGGAAGGTGGTAGGAGCTGGGCGGGTTAAAAAAAGAAAAGGGGTTGGAAAGGGTTACACGGGGCAATAACATTGGGCATTTTTATTTTTAAGAATGACAACTACAGTCCATAACCAGACATTTATTCATTCCCCTTTTCCCTCTTCCTTTGGCAAAACCAAACAAAAAATCAAAACATAACAATTCTAACCTCTGATGAGCATGAAAAACCTTTCAAATGATCTCTTTTTACTATAAATGTCTGTACATGGATGTGACAGGCAAAGGTAAGATTTTTTAAGTGTCAGGACTAGTGAATGTGAAGACACTTATTGAAAACATTTCAAAGAAGAATGGTCAATTATGCCTCTCAAAGAACTGTCCATTTTCTCTCTAAAGGGTTCTCAGGGAAATGCAGCTCCACTGTTCTGAAGTTGAACCCTTTGCTAGGTGCACTTCTGCTTGCAGAGAAAGGTGAGAAAAAAACAGCACTGGTTCCTTATTTAGAGGTTTCAGGGAGACGGGATTGACAATGGTTCAGTCCTGTTCCCACAAATCCTCTTTCTGCCCGTACTAGAATGAAACAACTAATTCACAGGAAAATTTCTGAACTGTGTGCAAGGGTGTGTTTTTTGGAGAAAAATGTATTTGCTCTTCTCAAATCTATGTATCTTTACTATTTCTTGGAGGTTATCTAGGAATGACAACCTGCAATGAGAAAAAGAAATCTGATATTCTGCCCAGCAAAAATTTCCTGGACAAATGTTTGTTCTTTGTTATTAGAAATACCATCAAAGAGCAGAAAGTAAGATTTCAACACCCCATACAGCTGTAGTTTACCAACTGTACCTTACAGTAAGTGCACAAAGCATTTACTACATCACTGAAAAAAAGTTCTCTGTATTACATAACTGGGTCAGAAATCAGGGAAGGTAGTGAAAGCATTTTCCTTTTTCAGAGGGTTCTTTTCAATAATGCTCTACCTGAAGCCACTGCTGTGCAAGATGGCACAAGAGCCAATTGCCAGAAATGCAGCTTGAAGCCTCCCTGAAGTTTGTACAATCAATTCTCTACAGCCCAAGACTGGAGAGAGATTATCAGTGGGACACTGCATTCATTTACCAGCCTGTAAAACAGGTAAGGCAGCACCTGGGAAAGGGGAGGAAGCAAAAGTCTCCTAGAGAACATCATCACCTTGCTTTGTTATTTTAGCATAAGCTTTGAACAGCTATTCTGACGGCTGGAAAAAAAAAAGAAAAGGCAGGGAGGAGTTTCCTTGGAAACCAACACTCAGTCCTAACATTCTATAACAATCAGGCCTAATTGCAAGGTATTTTTGCTTTCTGGAAAACCTGTATTTTCCCTCCAAGCACTTCTCCAATAATTTGAGCTGCCTTCTACTTAGCTCTAAACTGTAGAAGAAAGCACAAAAAAAAAATAAAGCAAAGACAAGTTTATATGAATGTGTATAGCAAAATAATGGATTCAGAAACATCAGAATTCTTACCAAGAAGTTATGATAGAAATGGAAAGGGAAAAAACTTAGGTAAAAACAATGCAGGTAAACATGTAAGCGCCTGAAATTATTTCTACTTTTCCCCAAAGACACCCTCTCACTTTCCAAGACTGCCTGGCTCACAACTTTGAATTGATAGCTCATTATAAAAAGCAACAGCAGAATTTCTTCCCTTGAGACTCCACATCTCTGAAACAGCACCAATTTCAGAAATCCCTTTCCAGTTTTCATCATTCACCCTCCCAACAGTCACATATTTTAACTGTATTTTTGGCAGCAAGCAAATGGAGTGCATTGAATATGTCTCCTGTGTAACCCTGCCTTCCAACTTCATGACACGTGGTAGGTCTGAAGAGACCTCACCAGAGCATAATTAAAAGAACCTATGCATGCATGAGCAGGATATTCCAGAAGGGAGGACCTCTAGACAGGGCCTGGACTAATAATGTTCAGGAGGTACATAAGCAAGTAATACAGACAAAGTTAAAACAATTCATGCCTCCATTATGGTGTCCAAAAAAAGGAATTAAATTATACGCAGAGAGGCCTAAATCTCCAATTACCTACAAATGAGAAGCTGGAAAGTTCCCAGGTTTGAATATGGCAGAGAAAAACTCCTAATACCACACAAAGAGCGCTGAACTGTACCATGGGGAAATGGTTCTATTTGCTTGCAATGTATTTTCTATATTTTGCTCCTTGCTCTTTCTGGGAGCATTTTCACAAGAAAAACATGACCATTGATCATTCTGCTACTTTTTCTCCACTGGAAGTCAAATTCCTCCACCTAGATCACAGTCACTATCTGAAAGGTGCCAGCCATGCCTCTAACTTCCACAAACATGTGAGAGTACCAGGGTGCAAGAATCCAGCTGTCATGCAAGGGGCCATTGTAATAAAAAAGGAGAGGAGAAGTACAGAACACATGGGGAGTAGAAAAGCACAGTTTTTTGAAAAGCTTGGTTTTCAAAAAATGCCATGAGGTGGCATTTGTGGAACAATCTGCCCAGCTTTCGGCTTTAAGACAACAGTTGGATGTCTCTGCTCATGCATAATGTGGATGAGATACAATCTGTCTCTCTGTACCACGAATCTCTTCACCCACTGACTAATGTGAATGACAGCAGTGGAAATCAGCCATCCAGAGCTGCTGCCAAAATTATGAGAGCTTCACTGGCAGCCAGTTATTGAGAGATGGATAAATTATTTGGTTAGAAACTAATTACACACAGCCTGAGGGGCCTTGCGGCTTGTATTCTGCACAACAGTAAAGAAAAATGGGGCTTGGCTGCACTGAGATCAGGAACCAGACTGCTGGGGAAGCCATGGAGCCCAACCCAGCCTCACTGAGGAAAAACACTTGTAGAGGCCTGAGTGGCCCACCTCAGCATCTCATCAGCCAGCAAACAGAATGAAATCCTGACCCCATAACAGCTGCACAAAGTCTAGAATCCAGACTCAAGTATCACATATCCTTTATGCCAGGCCAGACTAGAAATACATAAGCAGATAAATAAACAAGCAAGTAAGCACTTGAAGAGGGTCTAACAGAGACACAGAACCAAAACATTTTTAGCTTTCATGTTTACAGAGATGTAGCCAAGCCACTGGAAAAGATCACTAACAGCCATTCTTCTTATTTAATTAAGATACTGGTATGTTGCAAGACTATTTTCTTTTTTTTTTTTGCTTTCAACATCCTATGTTGTCTTAAACTCAGTAAGATATTACTGCTGGAAAACTGTAAAACTCCTCTTTCCTCAGAGTACAATGCTGGCATCGGTTACTGAACACATGTGCTCCTGCATTTCCTTTTCATTCCTTAGGGCTTACCACTGCAGGTCCTGTTGTCGGAGTTCAAGGAGTAGTGAGCTGGGCAGCCACAGACAAAGCCTCCCACGGGGACTGCCAGGCACAGGTGAGAGCAGTGACCATTGCTGGAGGCACACTCGTTCCAGCCCGCCTGCCGGGAGGAGTGGAACACCAGGATGTCCATCACGTAATCCAGGTGCCCCTGGATGATGGTTCGGTTCTGCCCGCTGGTCTTGTTGGCCCGCTCGATGCTGCGCCGGCTCCAGTCTGTCCAGTAAATGTAATCCTGGTACTGGGTCAGGCCAAAGGGGTGAGGCAAATCATCAGCTATGGTCTCACGGTCAAGGCCTGTGTCCAAAAAGAGGGGAGGGAAAAAGCAGAGTTATATGGGCACAAGCTGTTGAACATTTCCCCTGCCCAGAAAGGTTACCATGCAATTACTTTAAAGTTACTGTTTCATCGTTACAAAGTAATGTGCAGTAGTCAAAAGGAGTCTCGGAGCCTATCACAAAAATGTGCTAATCCTGCTCGCCATTCAGAGAAAAAAATGTAGTTTACTGAAGAAAAAGTTTCAATTTCAAAAATTATCAGGGTTCTCAGAAATATTCTGTCCTTTCCCTCCTTCCCAAAACTGATAGGATGCCTCTCAATTTAATGCAGGATCCTGACACTGTATTTCCAGTTGAGCATCTCTTGCACTACACTTTTCCCACTGCTTATAAAAAGAAAATTGTCATGAGCTTAATGAAGTACTACATTGCATTATGAGAAAAAATAAATATACAAGGCTAAACTAACCTGTCTCTGGAATGTCACAACAGGAAGGAGCAGCCAGAAAGTCAGGACAGGAAACAGCTAATTGTGTATACCATGGAAATGTTAAGAGATGTTAAGGAGCAGGACACGGCAGGGGGAAATTATTTCAACCGCGTTTTATCAACCACTTCATTACCATGGCACCTCCTGCTGTGTAGTCACACAAAGTGAACAGAAGATTATGAAGCAAAAAGTCATTCCCTCTTTGCACACAGAAGTCAAGGATGCACAGCCTTGAAATCTGCTGTCACCAGCCACAGACACAGGGAAAAAGAAGCTCTAATGCTGTGTCCAGTTCCACATTTCACAGGGAAACACGGAGCAGGCCTCCACAGAACACCAAAATATATGAGAAGCTGAAGAAAAGCTTTTCTATCACACATAATTCCTATATTGCATTCTCCTGTTTTGATGTTTTTCTAGCTTTGTTCCACTACTGCAAGCATACTGTTTAAAGCAGACTAAGTCCTTTAGCCTTAAATACTGCCTAATTATTAATGCTTAAATATTGGCTATTGTTAAAGCTAATCTGAATAATTTAGCATACAACAAGGCAGCTGAGAAGTTAAAACAAAGTACTGTGCAAATCTGAGAGGGCCTAGGTCCTCCACACAGTGCTCTGGGATAGTGAAAAAATGAAATATTTTACCTCCATTTAGCTGCAATTACCAGTTTATAAAATCATCACAGACCCTAGCACAAGAGAACTCTCCTGCTGACAAGCACTAGCCAGGAAAAGGTCCTTAACATGCACAGAACACAGGGGTGGAAAATGCCTGAGGATACTAACAAAGATATAAAACCAAATGGTATCAAATTACACGCTGAATAAGCTGTTAGCTTCTTGTTGGCTTTCTTTCTACTTTTGTTATGTATTTTCTAGTGCTCTTGAGAGTAGCAAAACAAGACCCTTCAAAACACTGCAAGTTGACATCTTTGTCCTACATATAACTGGAAATATGTACCTTGTGTAATTTTAACTTTCTGAGCAACCCAATCACCTACAAGAAAATCGAGGCCTTGCTAACCACAGCGTTACATAAACACGAATTACAGAAGCAAACATTAAAGGCGTGCGAGGTTGGAAAATTTTATTTTTGTCATGTGATGTGTGATAAATCTTCGCATTATTTAAGCCACGATTTGCCAGGAGGGAGCTGCACAAAGCAGCATTGCCCTCAGGATGCTGCCCAGGGCTCTGGGGCTCACCTAACATGTTGGAGGACTCTATCAGGTTGGTGTCCAGGTCGGTCCAGTACAGGCGTCTCTTGGCGTAGTCAATGGTCAGGCCGTTAGCACGTCCCACGTTTGGCACCAGCGTGGTCCTCTCACTGCCATCCATGGCAGCTCTGTCAATCTTTGGCTTGCCACCCCACTCAGTCCAGTACATGAACCTGATTAAAAGAACAGAAGAAAGAAAAATAAGTGCATTCAGTCCAAGAGAACTCAAGAGGAAAAACAAAACAAAACTCCTTAGAAAGAATAAGAGAAAAAGAAGAGCTGTAAATTCAAGCATTTAAGACCCATTGTGCTGAATGAGTTTGGTTTTTTTTCCAAAGTACAGGCAAGGAAGTGAATCAAGTTTCCTCAAAACACTTCCAACATTTTTTCCCACTTGAACCTGGACTGCCACCAGCAAGTTCTGTGTGACAGCACTTTGCTAGTAACTAATCCATGTATGTCATTCAAGAGGCAGAGGTTGGCAGTTGGGCACCTTCATTTATACCTGGCTATTTAGGAGGGTGTTTTTCCAGAGCATTTATCTTCTGTTTCTAGTCAGTTGTCTCTCAAATGAAGGGGCACATAAAGGTGGATCTGCAGGGTACTTTTGTTAATAGGTGCCACTGCTCATGTCCACACAACTAAGTCAACCAGCATGTAACAAGTGCCTCACATCTCAGCCAAGACACACAAGTCTGTATGGCATTTCCAATGGAACAAAAATACAGTTATTGCATACTCACATGCCAGCTTATGCCTCATTTGGAAGAAGGACAGACTTTGCACATGTTTACATTTTCTTTAGGCACTGCACAGTAAAGATGCATATTTGTAGATTATATATTTGATGACTAATTAGTCACTTCTTCCAAAATATTAAGCTGATACCATTCTAAAAAAAGTGAGAGGCAGCTATCCAATATTTACACCTTTGGGTTTTAATAACTCCAGTAACAACCCCCTGGGAAGTCTTTCAATTCCAACCAACTGCACAATAGGAAAGGTTGCTTCAGAAACTGATGATCAAGGGGGAGAAATTCTTTACACACCAGGAATACTTGCAAATTTTTCTTAAAGATTTTGCAAGTACTTTGTGTATAACTTTTGCAAGTTGGACACAGCATGGAGCCAAGTGTTAGAACTGCCCCCATGACAGCAATGCCTTGAAAACTTGCATTTAAAGTACAACTATACTGTACGTGTACTTATATAAGTATACATATATATATATAAGTATACTGCTATACTATTGCTGTAAGGAAAAATGGGGATTCTGACCAAAGTATTTTTTTTTCTGATCTGTGGTGAAGAGACAAAGCACTGAATGATGATAATCCTTGGGGAAAACCTACTTCCAGTGTAAAACTAGAATTATCCACAGAGGCTTTTTGTTACAAATGAGTAACTGGATCTAAGAATCTGATGTTGAATTCTCATCCGGGCAACCCCTGGCACATCATGGCTGAATCCAATCTAGGCTCCCACTGGAGGTGACCATTGCCACACCTTGTTGAAATAATGCAGAAGGAATGTGTTTCAAGTTCTCTGCATTGCTGTAGCTCTCACAGTGTGCCTGGGAATTGTGATAATGTCATAACCCTTGTAAATGAAGTTCTCCAATTTGAAAAATAATGTATAATTGGTATAACCTCAAAAAGGTTTTGCAGTAATTAGTTATTGCCAAGTGAGTGTTTCATGGTAGAAGAGCTATTTCAGAAGCTGAATAGTTAGCTTGATTTGCCCCATTCCTTCCCCCCTCTCCCTGTTTATTGCCCTACTTTTGCTATTACACTTCAATCCAACTGAGACAATTCTTCTCAGAAAATCTTTCATTTGGGGCATTGGTGAAAATAATTCTTTCTGCTCCTTCTCTGTCCCTCTTCCCTTGTCCATACAAACTAAGAGGTTTCCTTATCAGGAGAAACAAACACCTTCCTTATGCTCGGACTATAAACTTCATTCTCCCACCCTCAAATTAAATTTAATACCTTTGTTGGACCCTAACTTGTGATAAAAAAATNAACTGAGACAATTCTTCTCAGAAAATCTTTCATTTGGGGCATTGGTGAAAATAATTCTTTCTGCTCCTTCTCTGTCCCTCTTCCCTTGTCCATACAAACTAAGAGGTTTCCTTATCAGGAGAAACAAACACCTTCCTTATGCTCGGACTATAAACTTCATTCTCCCACCCTCAAATTAAATTTAATACCTTTGTTGGACCCTAACTTGTGATAAAAAAATCCTAATTTTTAAAAAGATAAATATATTCCTTTCAATCTTATAGTCCTTTGCTGATTAATGAATTCCATAAACCTAAAACTACTTTGATTCTGTGGCTAATTAAAAAACTAAATCTAAATCCCTTTCTAATGCACTGCTCTGATTTTTTTTATATTTTTAATGATTATTCAGGACATTAAGAGTGTATTTCTCTAAATTACAAGGTTGCATTCCCCAGCTCAGTTCTCTCAGGGTTTACAGGCAGTGCTTAACTACCATGCCCTAGAGGAAGCATTACAATGTTGTTTTTCACTGTTCATAAACACAGAATTAAATCAGCGCGTTACCCCTCAGCAGGGTCCAGCGCCAGCGCCCGGGGACTGTCAAGATCCTTCCACACGAGCACCTGGCGGTGCTGCCCGTCCAGCTTGGACACCTCGATCCTGTTTGTGCCAGTGTCAGCCCAGTACAAGTTCTTCCCCAGCCAGTCCACAGCCATGCCCTCGGGATAATCCAGGCCGAACTCGACGACGTGTTCCAGCGCGCTGCCATTCATGAATGCTCTGCTGATGGTCTGCAGGGATACAAAGATACACAGGCAAATTAGAAATCTTACCAGTCTGTCACTGGGCTGCTTGTTTTCTTTGTTGAATTTTAAACACTTTCAGATTTTAGACATCTCCTAGGAAAGAGGATCTTACAATATGCTACTTATTTGCAAAGCAAACAATGCCGCTATTCAGAAGTAATGATTTACTGCGCTCTGTGAATGTATTCTGTATCAATTACAATAGCATTTCACTGGGGAAATAAATGGTCTGGTTGAATTAAGCATCTACATGACAAAATGACCTTAATAACTCAGTGCCAACTTCGAGGGGGAAATATTTTGGCTCTCCCAGGACTATACAAAAGCATCAATGTTATAGCACGGAACACTATTTAAAGCAGCCTGATGAAAAAGTGCAGGGCAAAACAGCAAATAGAAGAAAACAACCAAATGACTGATGAGCTCAGTAGCTTCAGTACTGATGGCTAAATTTAATTTCACTAAGCACGATCTCCTTTTGGACTTTTATTCAAAAGACTTTTTTTAATTCTGCCATCAGGATCAGCCTGTGACAGCAGATACAGCCAGAATTCCATTTTAATAATATATTACAGTTTAGGCATTCCCTGAGAAGCCTGAAAGTAAAGGACTAATGTTATAGTACAGATATCTTTTGGCAAACATGGGCTACCTTTCTGTGTCCTCAATATTCCTATCTGCACACACTCCTCATACTCACAACCATCCAGAAGTTAACAAATCCCTGATTTTAGTTTATTTCCTAGTTTGAACACAACCTGCTAGTTTTGCCAGTTTCTGACAGCACACAGCAGGGAAGTTTATATCTCAGTCTTAACCTGAATCACTTACAGCTCAAAAGAAGACCATGCTTAGGGAGTTCAGCCAAGTCACCTCTCGCAGACTCATTTCAACTCTGTGTTTTTAACTACTGTGATTCTTCAGTTGCAAAAGTCCATAAGTTATTGCTGGCACAGGTCTCAAGTCAGTTGCAGAAAATGTAATTAAAAACTAAACTCTTTTACATATCCCTTGAATTTTGTAAACTCCATTAATCAACCTACTCTTAAATATCTCAAGAAGCTTGTAGCAGCTTAACAGCCAACATGGACTAAATCCCTACCTTCAGCGAAATGTCAGTCCAGTAAATGCGATTGTCTGTCACATCAAAATCCAGAGCAGAAGCTTCCTTGACTCCAGTGAGCGGAATAGCAACGTTGTTGTTGTTGGTTTCGAGAGAGATGCGCCTGATGTCTNCTGGTGGACGTTGGTGGCTTTCAGGCCCATCAGATCAGGCAGCTGGTCGATGATGATCTCCCTCTCTGCCGTGGACTTGTGCACGCGCTCGATGCTGCGCCTTTGCCAGTCTGTCCAGTAAATGTAGTCTCCCAACAGAGTGAATCCAAATATATGAGGCAGCTTGTCCTCCACCAGCACTCTCCTACCAGTTCCATCAGCATTCATGACCTGTGAATAAACACAAACTTTTTAGGTATATAGAATAAATCTGCCACTATTTGGCAGATTAACAAACTAGTTGCTCCATGCTCAGACTTCAAATTAAAAAATAATCTCCTATCCATTACAGTGCTATCAATGTTACACAGCACCCTAATAAAAAAGAAGAGACTATTAACAGGTACTTACTCTAAAAGCCTTATTTAGAAGGTTAGTCTTGTAACCAGGTCGTAATGTGAAATTATGACACAACACTCATTACCTTTGCTTTAGGAACTATTATTATGTAATAATAGTTACTCCTGTTATAACTCTCTCATTTCTGACATGAGTTTTGGTTTAATTTTAAAGAGGAGTCACTGTGTTTTACACAAACGAAGACAAATTTATAATGGCCAAGGAGTTCTGGCTCAGCATCTTCTAGTCCAGAGTCCCTCCCAAGTGAGCTCTGCCCATATTACAGAGAGCATTAAGAGAAGACCCCACACAAATACTGGGAGGCAAACAGTGAAGAAGATCTACAGAGTATATTTATAGTATTTATATCCCCAGTCTGTATAAGGAACCAGTTCTGCATTCTTCAAAATTAAGTACAGTAATTTTTTTTTACTACAAGGAACAGCAGCAGTCTGTAAATAATTGCATGCCTTTGATCAAGACACTTGAATTTACTGTGTCATTTTTCTCTACTGCTAAAAAGGAGTAATACCTAACTTCTTCAGTGAGGCACTGAAAGGATTAATTAAACATATGTATGCATGTTCAAGTGATCAACTGTCTTATGAATGTCAAGTATTATTATAAAATGTACCATACTGACAGGACTGAAGAGAAGCTTAAAAATGGTTCAGTGCTGCAATTTTTCAGAAAAAAAATCCTTCTGAAATATTTCTACTTGTTTCAAGGTCATAGCTTAAGGTTACAGTGTGTATACCACCCTTCCAAACCAGAAAAAACCTCCAACCAACCTTAATATAAAAAAATTTCTCGAAGAGTGAGATTCACAAATCCCTGAAACATTAAAGCATCCTTCCCACCACCCAAGCATGTTCTAAGTAAATGGCTGGAAAAGGAGTGATTTGTTAAACCACTGTTTTCAAATCTCTCTCACTTATGGAATTAAGATAGCCACAAATAAATCTATATGGCTTCCTGTCCTTCCCATGGCTCAAACCCAAAGACTTATGCAATGACAACCTTCAGGATCAACTGGTTTAGCTGGTGGCCAGAAGATCTTCCCAGATCATGAGAAATGTAAAGGCTAATTTGGAGCAACTCCTACCCAAGCACATATGAGAAGAGAGGAAAGGAATAGAGAAACAGAACTGAAACACACACCTTTCCCAGGACTCAGTATAATGTACACATTAAGAAAATACTTATAAATTCCATTAAAAGAGTGGAAGAAATGCTATAACCTTCACGATAATTCAATTTCTCGTTGAAACTATACCTTGTCAAACTTCCCAACATTTGGCACTTCCTCTCAGTGTATTAAAATGGGAACTGAATCTTTATTTGCACATTTCCTACAGAAAAATCAAAGGGGCTCTGCACATTTGCTGGATTGTAGGAATAAGTTCCATATTTACTTTTGAAGAAAGATCATAATTACTTTATGGAATTAGCTTACCAAAACCCTTCAGTCCAGCAGAGTATACAGCATGCTTCTACAAATGGACTAATGCACATGTATCTCAAAAATAGATGACTTGTCTGTGGTGACTTGTTTCCCCCTTCCCCTTAAACTACAGAGATAACCCATTTGTTTGCAACTAATTAATATGTGGCAATTAGTGCTTGCTGAGCAGACAAGGAAGATACACAGAATGGAAGGATGTTGAAAAGTGAATCAACTAAAACCACACAGTAATATGCAATAAAACATCACCACCACAAAGTAGGATTTTTAGAAATTACATTTTTTGCCTTGTATTTATAAAAGAAAGAAAATTCTCTATTTTAGGGAGTGCTCAACTACTGGCAACGAAAATTAGTTGGAAGGTGTATGAAGTGAGATGAACTTTCTTTGGCAAACTTTTAAGAGCTGTTCAAATAAGCTTCCCCCTATACTCAAGAAAAGAGAAGGGACAACTTAAGGATTAAATATCTGCTTTTAATTAATTTTTGGTTTGACACATAAAGGCTGTTTTGAAAGACAGCTTTACATCTAGACAAAACATGGACCTTTCTGAAAGTACTTACATAATATACCTGCTACTCTGCTCCCACTTCAATTTTACCTGAGCACATCTGCACTATGTCACCTAATATAAAAATCTGCCAGCTACCACCACATATATATATATATATATATATTTTTTTTTTTTTTCCCCATGGCACCATGCTGTCTGCACTGACTTTGGCTGTGTGTTGGGTGATTTCAATAGAATTACATCCATTGGCTACAGAATCAAACAGTGGTGTAAGGCAGAAGGGAAGCAGCAAGGGCTGTAGGGGTGATACATGTAAGAAGAATAAAGCAAAAAGGAACAATCACTTATCAACCAGTTTCAAGGGATTTCAGCATCATCTTTTCACATACTCAAATTCAGACAACAACCAAGTCCCAAGGCCATATTCCTTTCTGGATTCTTTCCCCTTCCCCAGCTCCACATGGATCAGCTCCTCACAGTGAAGCCCATCCCCACAGAACCCCCCACACAAGAAACCCACGTTCAGCTGCTATGAGGCAGTGTCTCCAGAGGTTTATGCTGCTTTTAACCACAATGTGGTGTGAGTTTCACATTCTGAGGCCATTCTGAATACTGCAAATCACACTGAGAATATAGGCTACAACAGGAAACAGATGTGGTGTAACCACAAACACCACCTTTACTGAAAGAGCGAGTAGTCCATGAGAAAAAAAAAAAATTAAAAGTGCAAAAATTAAATGGCCTCAGAAAAAATACCAGATATCCTGCTTGGAGAATAACGGCTTTGTTTATCCTAAAACAATAATGAATACAAACCTATAGCCTCATGAACATACAGCTTATTCAAAGTAAGTGAATTACTGCTGAAAATGTAGTCACATTTTAAAATGCTGTGCTTAGTGATCAGCAGGAACAATAAAATAACAACTTTGAAGCACTACTTCTAATTTAAAGTTACAGACTGGAACACACAGTGACATATTCTAAGGGTCTTTCTTGTTATTAGATACCTTGCATTCAATTCATTTGTAAGTACCAGTAATCACTGTGATAAATAGGCTAATGCAGTGAATTTACCTTTTTGATAATCTGGGATTTGAATGTATGGTAGTTTAAATTTGACTGCTTTAATTCTAGAGTTTCATCATTAAATCTATCCCATTTATGAAAATCATGTTCAGCTCTGTGTAGAGCCTGTGCTGGGACCCTGGTGAACTGTGCAGACTGGCAGTGCCCTGAGGTGCTGCACACCCAGGCAGGGGCAGCAGAGACTGAGCAGAGTGCAGGGGTTTATGTGCACAGCACTGAGGAGATGCCCCTCACAGAAAGGGTCTGACCCTATCAGGCTATGCTGAGATCAATACCAAACCAAGAGCCCATTCCTACAAGTGTCAAGACTGAAGTGAAGGTGACAGAGTGCAGATCATTACCTTTCATCTTAACTCATAAGCATGGATGGATTTTCAGTATAGAATCACAGAGTCATAGACCAACCCAGGTTGGAAGAATCCCTGAGAAATTATCTGGTCCATTTTTTTTTTTTTTGTGGGAAAGAAGCCTAGATGAGGCTTCTTTATTATCCAGCACCCTGTGCAGTTACATTTTGAAAACTTTTAGTAAGGAGAGGGACTCCACTATATGCCTCAGTAAAGTATTTCTTTCTTATATTAAAATGAAACCTCCCTCAATGCACCTTGTACCAGTTGCCCCTGTCCTCTCCATGTGGCACCATCCATGTGCTGGGAGAGCCTTCCTCCACCCTGAGTACTGGAAAAATGTGAGCTTTCTCTTCTCCATGGGGAAAGGACCAAACCCCTTCTGTCTTTCCTCAGAGGGCTGGTTCTCATCATTCTTTAGGTGCTCTCCACTTTCCCTGCATCCCTGTTGAATTCTGGGGACCAGAGCTAGACACAGCTGCGTATTTACCGCCTGACAAGCCCTGAGTGGGATGATCAATGTCCCCATGGATGCAGCTCAGGATCCTGTGTGCCTTCACTGTACAGCAGCATGCTGGCACAATTTGCCCTCAGTAAACGTGCATTGGCTTGTCCCAATCACCTGCTTCCTTTGGCTTGCAGGTTTCTAGGACAACTCTTTCCAGGGACTGGAATAAGTCTCATGGGCTTGTGGCTTCCCAGGTCCTCTTTTGGATATAGTTGTAAATGATCAGGGAGCAGGTTAAGTATCATGCATGCTAAGCTCTTTCTCTGGATGACAGGAGCAGAGGAAGTCAACAATCAATGAATATTAATAAACAACTGGTAACACTACCTTCAAAAAAATATATTACTTATGAGCATGGAATAGACCTCTGTGATGGACTGTAAGTCCCCAGCTACACTATAAGATGTTGCCAGAACATTATTTCTTTCACAGACACACATCAGTAAAACAAAAAGCCAACCCCCCTAAAACAAACAACTCTTCCAGAAAAATCTATAAGCTCCTCTAATTTCAGATACTTGAACCTAAGCCCTGATTTTTAAAAACAACAGCCTGGTTTTGGACAAATGACAGATACCTTAGCCACTATTGATTCCTGAACTTCAGCATCTTTACCTGTACCAACTTGCTGATCCTCAGAGAGGCCAGAACTAACTCAATATGCAGGACCTCGACTGCTCTGCTCAAGTACCACTGCCATCACTGCCCCAGCGCTACAAAAATTTTATCAGGCACCACAGCTGGAAAGCATCTTCCCCCACTGAGTCACAGGAAGGATGCAATTGTAGCATTCATCTTTCTTCGGGAAGGATAAGGAATTAGAAAGCCTTCTGACCCCATGGCAACGTTTTGCATGTCATGTGTCCCACAAGTGCAGAGCACACTGGCTTGTTGTTTCCTTGGAACATGTTGAAATATACTCTGGATATATAGTTATGCTTTACCTTCCTGTATGCACAAACCCCCAGACATTTGGCACAGGCTTCTATGATGGAAATGTCACCAAAAAAAAAAGGTAAACTCTTCCTGAGCAGATCTTAAATTCTTAACTCATTCCAATGACAACTTGGGTTTCTCCCAATAGTTTAAAACCAACAGAAAATATCAGAAAGCATTATCACCTTCACAATTTCAACATGGGTCATGCTAATGCACCACAGGAATAGATACAACTTAAAACAGTGAGGTAAAAAGGGGAATTTCTCATGAGTTTGATCATTAACACTGATCTTCTTAAGATGATTGCAAGGAAGCATCACTGTAGAACACCCTGAAATACTGAATTCAATACCAATATCCCAGATATTCCAACATACCATATTAAGCAAGGCTTGCATTATACCTCAAATAATTTAGGAATCCTCACACTCAAGGCTTAGTTACTTCAGCCCTGATTATCCAGAGGTAAATATCTACACGTGCTGTTTGATGCAACAAATAACAACTCAGTTCATGGCAATGCTAATGAGGGATATAACTGTTCATTGTCTACCTAAATGTACATGAATCTTACTTTACCAGGAAAGTGAAAACCAACACTACATTCATTAGATTTATTTGGTTAAAGAAAAGAAACTTGGGCAGCATCTCTAAATAACTCTCAGCATCTAAAAATAACTCTAAAAGGTAGCTAGAATGCCTTCTAACCACTATATTTGCATTTTTTTTGAACAGGGTTTAAGAACAATGTATTTTCAACTTCTCTAAGCAACATAAAACAGACTGGAATGATTTTACTGTTATGGCTTCAGCAATATCATGTAATTAACACATGTATTTACTACAAAACAGCCGCTCTAAGAGAAAAACAAAGAGATACCTTGTCTAAATTTCCAGTTTTATTAGTCTTCCCTCTAAAAAAAGTCGTGATCAACTATACTGTCTTTAAGTGAACAACTGAAACCTTCAGCTCAGAAGAAATTATTCTGTCAGTGTCATTAACTTACTGTTAACAGCAGTTCCCCTCTATTCTAAAACATTAAGGAATGAAATGGGAGGTCCTCTCTTCATTGTGGTAAAATCCTGAGGAATCAGCAGAAGGGATCCCTGGAACCCTTTGGATTTGCTTCAGAAACCAAATGTCTCCAGCCAAGTCCATGATTTCTTACTGTTAATTGTTTTATAATAGCCATTAACAATTCCTAGTTTAACAGCTCCTCAGCACCCTCAGTTTCCTTTAGAACTCTAACAGTTTTTCCAAAGAATTCAAAAAATATTTTTTCTGAGCATAGATAATATTCCTAATAGGACTGCCTCAAAGATAAATATGTACAAACAATATAGAGATTAACTTCATAAATACCCTATCAGGCTACACACACTGCTACAAGCTCATTTCTTTCTTAGGACAACTTTCTTAGCTCACTGATCAATGCCAACAGCAGAAATGTTTTCTCTGTGATGGAAATTAATTTTAGAAACAAGAGGTTCAGTTTTTAATGAAATAGCTCAAGTCAGGTAAAGTGACAAGTAGGCAAGGAAAAGATTTTAGAACAATTGTGACAATCACATATGACATTTCCGAGGCAATCTCATGCAACACAAAAAAACCCCCTGCATTTGTAAAGAACAGGCCAAGACAAAAAAAAAATGGGCCAAATGATAAATAAGACAAGAAGAGAGATTTTCAGGGGAAAAAAAAAAAAAAAGAAGCTCCTCTGAAAAGATTCAGTGCTAAAACAGGTGACTAAAAATGCTTAACTCTGGAGATTAATTTTGGTATGTAATCCATAGGGTGGAGTGGCAGCAGTCAGGGAGTGTTCTGTTACCTGGGCAAAGGCTGTGGGGGCAACAAAGGAAACTAATGACTGCATTTTGCAACTTACTATTTAGCAACTAAGACCTGTGGGCAGCTACACACAACTCTTTGCAGAATGTAAACCTGACTAGCCAAGACCAACCTGAAACCT
>VYZR01127671.1:50061-61606 GCA_013400675.1 Oxylabes madagascariensis
ATGACTTCCCCTTAACACACACAGCCACACATGCATGCAGCCATTCGTAATTGCTTTATCAATAGCAGCTTTGCTGACCATTTAAAAATCCAACCTATGCCTTAAAACAGGTAGCGTACGTGCCAAGAACACAAATATTCACTAGAGCAGCAAAACACAAGACCAATTCAACAGAGCAGATCATACATTTTTAACCTCATAGCACGGCAGGAAAATGCTTTAAACCTGTAGCAAGTCAATGAGAAATCTTCCCCACTGGTAAGCACAATAGCAGCCATCCATTTCAATAGAAGTTTATCAGCAGTGAAACCTGACCGAGATAAATGACGAAGCTGTTGAGCCACAGCCTGCTTCTGCCTGCTGCAGGCTGCCAGATAAAATGGGAACAAAAGCTCCCTGCTGTACCCCCTACCAGTCTCCATTAACCCCTGCTGATGCTTTATTATCGTCTGGGGGCTCCAGAACAGCATAGCATGAATCAGTGGGTAAAAAATAAATAATAAAAGCTCATACGTAGCACAAACAAACCAGAAACATGGCTGGCAAGAATGACATTCAGTTTGGTAGCACTGCAATTAAATAATGGTTCTGAGGAATCCCACACGCAAAGGCAAAAAAAATGAAAAAAGCACAAAATATGTAAAATCATGTAGGAAAAACTACTTAAAGGCAATAAAGGCAAGTACACAAATGTGTTTCTTCTGCTTTTACCCCCCCTTTTCAACTACACACAAACACATGAAGCAAAGCAGGGACCAGGCATTTATTCTGATGCCTTCATGTCTAATTCCAAGTTTCATCTTTAGATCCTGTCACAAAAAACCTTTCTTTGTTGCATCTACGCCAGTGTCCTTTCTTCAAATGTAAGTTTAAAACATTTACTGAAGACCAAAGCATCTTCTATTAAACAGATATAAAAAATGGATGATGAGGGCATGGACAGTGCAGCAAATCTCAAGATTCCTGGTTGCCATTGGAGAGTAGGCAGTGTGAGCATACTTGAAACATTAGTAATATTTTAGCTATCATAGATTAAGATAGGGATCTACATTTAGCAAAGGCCCCTAGTTGGTTAACACCAGAGGCTCTACCAGTCAAACTGGCCCTGCCCAATCAAAACCTCCAGGTACTGTAGAAGGGGATAAAGTCCTTGTGGTGCCTAGGAGGAATGTGTTAGGGAAGACAGTTTGGATCAGTTCTGCCTCAAGCAAAGGCAAAGCCATCCATGGGATTGTTTTTGCTCAAGGACTGGGGTGCACTTGGTGGGTGATGCAGAGGGATGGGGAAACACAATGGGTACCTCAGGGGGATTTGTTTTTTGAGTGAGAACTGGGTGTGATGTTGAGCTGTATAATATTGGCTGCCGAATGACACTGCCACTGCATGCCATAACAATCCCATGGACAATGAGGATGGACTGCTCTACATACACCAGCCATGAGCTCCTGATGTGATTTGCAACCAGCCAACATCACACCATTGCTCCTGCCCTGGCAGACACTTGGGACAGATAGAACCCACAGCCATGAACTAAATTAATTCAACAGACATNTTAATTCAACAGACATCTTGAGGGGGTGGCCATTGACTACAGAAATGAGAGCTGTACTTGTGTGTGTATATATATATATAAAGTGTGTGTATGAGTATTGTTGGAAGGAGTAGGACCCGGCATGATGTACATGGTATAAAATAAGGGGTAGGAAATGTCCTGGTTCTGGCCAGGACAGGATTAATTTTTGCAGTGGTTGGGAGGTGGCACGACCAGGACCTGGAGGTTATTCTGGACCACCTCAACTCATTGCTGGGAGTGGGGGAAAAGGGGCTCTCTTCCGGGAGAAGGGGTTCCTGCCAATTGAGGAAACATGGCAGGGGGAGAGGGAGCAATCCAGTATTGTCTATTGTCAGGGACATTCTGAGTGAATAATTTCTCNCGTTGGGGGAAGTGAGAGGTGTGTGGTTTGGAGAGTTCTCGGTGGGAGCACTTAACTGGGGAGCACCATTCCTTAATCATAACAGGTGTGGATAAAAAAATCTACTTTACACTGAACCATTCTCTTGGATGGACACCCCCACATCATCCTATAGAGCCCTTCCATGCTTTACTAACTGCAGAAGCCACACTGAACATGTGTGCTGATCACTGCCAGGGTCACTGATTTTCAAGCCCTGTTTGCCCCTCTGAAGTGCAGTCAGCAAGCAGCAACATGGCATCTAAGGAAGAATGTGACAGAATGGCCTCAACACAGGAGAAGAGAGGCTGTATGGGCTCCATCCAAAGGTCTACCCATCCCAGCAACCTTTCTCTGAGACCAATCAACACTCACAGACCAGCACAACAAAGGAAATGCAGACAGAAACTTTTCAAGAAGATACCTTCCTTCTACAGCAATATACAGTTCAGTGATTTGTCAGAGGCAATTCTATTTGTCACTAAATTGCAGTGGAATTCCCTTCCACAAACTTACCCAATCTTCCTAGTAACACATGTAAGCTTTTAACATCTACAACCATTTCCACAGCTTACTACATCCGCATCCACCACCTCACATTAGTTACAAGGACCGACATCTTCTGTCAAAAAAGGTGTCTGTGTGGGAAGTGTTGGTCACCTTACACAAAACTTTACAGATCTATGTCATATATGCCTAAATGAACACTTTCAGGAATCAAAAAATACAAACCCACATCCTCAAACAAAACTAAAATCCAAAAGCACTGAAGAAAAACTCTGGGAGAACTTCTCTGTTGCTTTAAAGGTTTTAGCCAGAGTGTTTCAAGATTTACTACAAGCTGATAAGAGTTAACAAATGTTAACTTTTTATAAAATGCAGCAGTAATATCATAACTCTAACACTTGGAGACTCATAGGAAAAAATAACTAGCAATTCTGAAATTTTAGGGTGATAAATCTTTCCTGATGCCCTGCATAGATGTTACATGACAACCTGGAACAAACTCATTTTGCTGGCTTACGCTGATTTAAGAACAATGAAATGGAAATTGTCCCAAAAAATCTTTGTGCCAAATCAGATATCTTCTGTCCTGCCACAGACACTGTAACGTTGGCATAAACATTCTATGATGTGTTCTAGCCAGCTGACAGAAATGCAGCAGTGAGCTCATGCCTGATCTAGATAAAAATTTCTGCCACAAACTGATCCAGCACTGAACAGAATCATTATTAATGAATAAGGAATCTCAGTGTTCTGGCAAACATGAGGGTGAAGAATGCCTAACTTCCTTTTGCAAAATACATTCAAGGCCAAGACAGTATCAGGGCTGGAGTGCTCAATCTGTTATAAATAAATCTCTACACTTCACTAAGACTATTTTCTCCTCTTTTCTCAGAGCTGGTGTAATATTAGGTGAATTACAGACTGTAAATCTTGTTTTCAGGACAAAGAAAACTCTGCTCCCTGAGGCTCTCTCAAGGAGTGCTTCAAAGCAACTCACCTTGCAGGACTGGAGTTACTTTGGCTCTAAAGGAGAACAAACAGTTACGTGACCTTCCAGCACAGGACTATGACTTCACCTTGACTTATTTGTAGTTATAAAGAAGTAAAAACAACTTTGTAAGTCTAGAAAAGATACGATTGTGCCTAATACGATAAGTGCTAAAAGTTATTTGCAATGGTTAGGAAGCAACAAGGAAAGCTGTAATTCATCAAAGGAAGGCAAATCTACAAGGATATAGCAAAGGCAGACGTGTGCACCAGGTAACAGTAAGGTCTTCTGCTTCTAACAAAAGCTTTTGGACAGCAAACTGATCAAATGCTAAACAATACTATTTTCTCAAAGACTGACAGATAATAAATGTAAAATTTGTTTCATAACTGTTACACAACAAAATAAATGCAAGACTTTCAATGTGGGAGAGAAGAAAAAGTGCTTTTTTAAATTAAAAGTTTCAACTGGACATGTCAGAAGAAAGGAAAATCTGTGCTCTTGCTGAAATTCTAATAAAACAAGGGAGATACAAAGTATAAAGGATTTCTGGAAGTACAAATAATTTATATGTGAAATAAGATCTATTTCTTTAAAATATGTTTTACTAGGCTCTAAACTGAGGAGTGCAAAGAATGAAATATAATTTTTTTTAAACAACATACATTAATCCCAGTAAAAAGCTTTTTCCCCTGATGACCTAAGAATTGACTTATTTAACAAGTCCTTATCCCACATTCTGACAAAGACAGCTCTACTACATGGATATCATTTCTATATTACACAAAAAGTATGAGGGAAAAATAGCAAATTACTTGCCCAAAGGCTGAGAAAAACAGAGTTGTTTCTTAAAGCACAACTCAACCACCATCCCATTGTCCTTTCAGACAGTGCATCAGAATATGAACACTTAGAAAAACAAAACTACATTCTATAACTTCATGGAATAAAAAATGCAGGTACAATTACAAACCTCTATTTTGTCTGTTTTGGCATCTCCCCAGTATATTTTGCTTTCTGCATAATCCAGTGCCAACCCATTTGGCCAGCCGAGCGAGGTGTTCACCAGCACAATTCTGTCTGAGCCATCCAATGCTGCCCTCTCAATCTTTGGGATTTCTCCCCAGTCAGTCCAGTACATATACCTGCAAAGAAAACAAAACCTTATTAATCCAAACCTCCAATATTCTTATAGTTTCTTCTGGACTACTCTTCCCCAAACCCACAAAGCGCACATAAAGTTACATTTCTAAACCAAAAATATTTCCTTACCTAGGTAAGGATGCTCAAACCATTCAGAAAGAATTGACATGTAAACACACAAAATTCCTGTATCAGTCTGCTCAGCAAGACGATATAACCAGTGCTATTAGCTAGAATAAACAAGCTGATTCACGCAGTCCACAAAAACATTTTTGAAAATAATAAAACATAGACACATAAGGTCTATGTGTGGTCAAAATAGAGCAGCAGTGCTTCTGCCTAGGAGCCTTAACTTTCAGAGAATCCTGGTATGTTCATTTGGAAAGCTCAGAAGTTTATCACTGCATCCCATTATCTGCACAGAAGCAGACAGAGGTACTTCTTTGCACGACTAATATTTTAAAAAACGCTCACAAACAGCTCCTCACCCAACCATGGGATCCAGCACGATAGCTCTGGGTTCTTCCAGGTCTTCCGATATCAGTATTTTCCTCATGGTCCCGTTCAGCCTGGTGACCTCGATGCGGTCCGTGCCGGTGTCCGTCCAGTACAGGTTGCGCGCCACCCAGTCCACGGCGATGCCGTCGGGGTGCGCGATCTGCGCCGTGACCACGAACTGGCTGCCCGAGCCGTCTAGGAAGGAACGGCGGATGGCCCTCACTTCGTCATCTGTCCAGTAGATGTACCCTTCCAGAGGGTCGAAGTCGATGGCGATGGCGTGGCGGATGTCCTCCAGCGGCAGCACGATGTCCGTGAAGTCGGGGGTGTCCAGGGAAATGCGCCTCAGGTCCGTCCGGCGGGCCAGGAGCAGCAGCGCAGTGGCGCCTGCAGGAACGGGACAAACACAAACACCTTGCAAACACTGTGCAAGAAGCCTGGAAATACAGAACCTGAGTCTGTCCTTCTCCAACAACATGGTTGAAAAGCTACCTTGATTTCACAAGACATAACCAAACTGCTGGGTACCAGCAGAGAGTTCCACTCCAAGGCTTCAAGTGTGAAGTTGCTCACAAGAAGTCTCTGCTTATTCTTCTGCAGAACAAGTCAGATGTGTTTACAGAGAAAATTCAGAGGTCCTTTCCTTTCCCGGAACATATCAGGCTGCACGTATTCTCTACCATATCGTTCCCTCCAAATTACTGAAACAGATATGCAGCAACTATGCTACTATTTTATGCAAATCAACAGATGGCCTGCAACCTCTTAGATGAGAAATCAATTATGCAGATAATTTATTGGCTGTTTGCTGCTGGTGGTGAGAGGACAATCATGACAAACAAGCTGTATGTTTCAACAGTGCCTGATAAATGGAAAAAATATAACACAAAACACCACGAGTAAACCTCTTTTGAGAAATTCTTATTGGAGGAGTCAGATTTGGAACGGACCACTGTGCAATGACCATGCAAAGCAGGAGGGCGGTCACCTTCTCCCACATTTGTTAAGAACAAGCTTATTGAAGACATGAAGATAAATCACAGTGTCTTATAAAGCAATTTTGAGCCAAAGCACACAAGAGCCTTACTGGCTTTTGGGTCAAAAGTCAGAATCACAAAAAATAACTAAGATCAGCTTGCACTGCAGAAGATGTTTTCACATAGGCAACACAGCATGTTTAATGGTACTATCAATGACAGTTGCACTTATTGTCTAATCTAATTCATTTTCATTTAATTTTCTATTCTATGTCACCAGTTTTCAAGGTAATGAAGGATAAACAACCACCACACCCCATTCCAATTAATCTGGCTTATCAGTTTGGAGTCTTAGGGAGATAAGAGCAGCTCAGGCCTGAGGGAAGTCTGAGCTAAGGTGAAAAATGCATGCATAACTGCAGGGAAAGTGTGGTGCAATGGCTCTTCTCAAAGAGTGAGAGGACAGGCTTTGGCAGGGACTGATGGGGGATGAGGAGGAGGGTGGGGAAGGCTTAGGAAAACAAGTGCATGAACATGCAGTGAAAATGAGCAATCGTCAAGCCACATTGTGTCCATGTTGATTTTGATGTGTAAGAGGTATAAATAAGAGCTAGAAGACTGAAAGAGCTACAACACTAGTAAGTAAGTTGCTGATGAAAGAAGAATTTTGGTATCTGATGCCACATTTGTTTTTTAAAAAAAAACAGTAATTGATGTCGGTGCTAGCTGAAACCTCATTGCATGCCAAACCTTGGAAAGATGCCAAAGCAGCCATTGCTTCATTTACAGCAAGTTTAATGTGTTAAAAACCTCTAAGACACTTTCACACTGCTGCAAGAAACAGCACCTTTCAACAACTTAAGTTGAGGACATTATTACAAGTGTTTCTGATTGGTAGTCCAGAATGGACTAAGATCAGCTTTGGGATCCTCTGCCCTAAAACACCTTGTGTTCAGAAATATATGTACACACTACACAATTGTTCCTCTAACGAGTAACCCTTATGTATTAATTAATCAGGAGGGGGGAACCTGTAATTACATGCTTATGTGTCCCTCAAAATACTGTAAAGCATGTGACATAGCCAATGGAAAAAGGCCCGTTAGAAAGGGTTTTTTATAATTACAGAAGCAATTAATCTTGACACAGCAGTCTCTATGAACATCTGTATCTGGGTCTACTAAGTACAACAAAAAATTCAGCATCAAGATTCAAGCAGACAGATGCATTAAGTTCATAGAAAGTCTTAGTATATAACTAATCCCTACAATTTAGGTTCAAGGAAGAAAGAAATCCCTACTACTTTTCCTTAGCAACTTCACAGTCATTTATCCAACCTGCCTTTTAAACACAATAATGACAAACATTAAAAACCCCAAACAATGGTACCTTTTTTGCATTATGAAGAAAACCTAACGTTGAACAAATGCCCTAACCTCAGAGTTCAAAATATACATATTGTCTACCATCTACAGAAAAAGTGTAAGGCATAATATAAAAATAATTTGTGTGTTCTGGCTGAAGTAGACAGTCATTTCAAAGAACCAATGCCAGGTCTCCAGAAAGACTCAGTTCAGTATAACCATGCCCTTGCTCGAGCTCACCCTTAAAATTGACCAATTGACCTTCCCATTATTCCCAAAGACGACCCATTTCAACAGCTTCAGTATCCTGCTTTCAGCCTGCAACACTGTTGTTTAGTCAAACAACCCACTGTCTTTAATTCAGCACTGGGAAATGACTGGCTTTCAGATAACCTGTGTTGTACTCTGGAACCCCGAGCTAAGAATTTCATGGTCTTTATCTGGGGGCTTGGCCAGCATTCCAATCCCTCCATCAAACACCAACCCTCAGCCCTCCAAACCAGGCAATAAAAAGTTTAAAGTTTACTTCAGAGCCATTACCCAAACATTTGCAAACCAACACCTCAGCTGCTTAGTTAGATCAGCAGCCATTCTGCTCAGGAAAAAGAAACCAAGCAGCAGAGAAGCACCACACCTCCAGGCAGGTGGAGGGAAAAATCACTGTGAATACCTTCAGGCTTGCCCTGACAATAGCAAAAATAACAAATGCAAGAGCTGGGCGTGTTTATAGGCTGATCCCATTACCGCCTTGATAACAGCCAGGGAAAAGAACCCCAGGTGGTCTCAAAAGTGTGGCAAATAGCAGCTGTGCAAAGTTTACCTGGCTAGGCAGTGATCACCACTCAGAAGATGCTCAAGCTACTAAAGGGTGCCAGGATATGACAAAATCAATCTATTTTGTTCACTTCTACTCCAAAGACCAGTTATGAAGCAAAAGCTGAGATGACAGCAGGATCTCCGGACCTCTTGCCTTGCCTCTCTAAGAAAAATCAAGCCTCTAATGATGAGCATGAAGGAGAGAATATCGTAAGTACAGAATTGTATTTCAAAACAAACAAAAAGATAATGAAGGCTGCATGCAAGCATTCCTGTATTTTTGGCTTTTAAAAAATTTATCAGCACTTACTAGGAGAACTGGAACAAGTCACAAACATATAAAACACCTCAAACCTCAGCTGGCTGAGATGCTTTCAAAGGCGCATGGAGGCTGCAGCCAGAACTCTGACCTCGCACACATATGCAGACCTGAGGCGGTTTTCCCTCTGTTTCTGAACCATTCAACTTGTGGACTAAGCTCAAGATTCTTTTTAGCAGTGCCTCAAGTCACAGGATATTCAAGATAGTTAGCGATTTTTTGAAAGCCAAGTCCCTTACTTGTCTAAATATGGACATATAAGCCTTACTCCATACTCTTAGTTTTGAGAGCTTTAGCCTACTTTTATTAAGCACTTTGAAAGCTGGGATTACAAGCTCACGGACGGTGCATTACATTAGTACTGGAACTAATACTTGCCTCAAAAATTCACTATTAAAATTCTAAATAATTTAAATCTGTGTGCTAGCTGAAGTCAAGGGAAGGGGGAGAAAAGGGGAAGCAGAGCAAGCATGAGGATACATGCAACAGCACAGCTTTAAGTCCAATGCCCTTCTAACCTTTACAATTAATTACATCTTCTCAATGATATACAGGCCTCAGTCATTTGTAAGTTATTGAACTTTAAAACCATCAGTGGTTGCTGAGCTACACAGACACATGCTCAGGAATGCATACAAAAGAAGTGCTAGACCTAAGACATGTATAATGCATTCTCTGTATCTGAGAAATCATGATTATTAATACATCCCAAATAGAATTACTTCACATTTGACCAAAACATTTAATTCCTAAATGTTTTTCCCCAGTTTTTGTGTCACTATTGTGAAAGAGTCCCTGATACAACAATACAAGCAAGAGTTTTTCATGTAAGCTCAGCCTTAAAGCTACAAAGGCAAAAGAACATGCATCTGAAAATCACATATTTCTTCTTTCCTTTAAAAGAAATTAAAGAATGAAGGTGTGAAACTAACATCCTGATCTGTGCTGCCAAATCAGGATCCTGGCTATTCCCGACAAAGCAAATTAGGCAGTGGACAGCCCTAAATCGCAAAAGGAAGTGCAAAATTCTGCTTCCTGCCTCCAGGCCTACCAGGGACATTGGATATGAGTATCCATGGGCAAAATACAGACTCTTTTCCTGGAAAAGAACAGAATGGCCAAAGCAAGGCTGAAATAGAAGTGTGAAGCACTGCTTTTTCTTTGTGAGGCAACTCGCACCTCCTCGCTCAGCTGAAGTCACCATTGGTTTTCTCAGTTTAAACCACGTTTCACTATTGGCAGGAGCAACTGCGGGACACAAGTAAAACTCCTTACAGGCAAAGACAGAAGCTGAGCACAAGGACAGAGAGATCTTCAAGCACTAGTAAGAATGTAACTCCAATGACAAACTCATTCATGTAAGAAAACTCAGGTTTGTCTTACAGCTATCAAAAGATCATTTAAATGTAGCACTGCCAAACTCGGAACAGCAGCACACAATACTGAAAAAGAGAAATTCCAATATGTTGTGCAGAAGAACAATACATTATCAAGAATATGACACAAGGCAGTAAAAGCTCTCTGGCAGAAGACCAGAGTCCTGCCTGGGTGGTCAGAAAGGACTCTTTGCTTCACATGTTACTGATAGAGGAATATCTGGCCATGAAATAACTTACTTTGCCTCTCTTTTGCTTGAGGGACAGGGATTTACAAACTTTCACCTAAGCAATGGGGGAGCTAAAAGCTTGCTACAAGCCCACATCTCAGTATACTTCACTGGTATGATTTGTATTATCAGATATTAGAAAAATAGATAGTTTTATTCTAAGGTATCACCCTTTCCTGAAATACTGTGGAGAAATCTTTCAAAATTGGAATGCGTGCATGTTATTGTATTCACAGATCTTACAAGAAATAGTAAAACTCCTCTAAGGTATGATTAAAAAAACCCTACAAAAATGGAGAAACTAGCACTGAGAGAAAGGCAAGGGACGAAAAGATTTCCTATAAACCAAGATTATTCAAAAACGCTAGGTTGTCATGGAAACTGCTCAGGGAGGGTCAGCCAGCCTCACCTTTGGCTGCCAGGATCATCTGTCAATGCCAAAGCACTGCAAACACCACAAACACTCAAAATTCACCCAGCAAAACCTTTCCGGCGCAGGCCAGTGTTCTTCACANCAGATAAAGAAAACAGTCAAGTACAAGGGGGAAAAAACAGCCCAAGAAACTAGAATCAATCCCCCACCCTGCACACCTGAAAATGAGAAAGCAAGTCTACTTCCCAGGGGTCCTGGAGGAGCCTAAGAAACGAAGCCCCCACACAGACAAGTCCAGATTTACATCCTGAACTCTGGTNACCCAGCAAAACCTTTCCGGCGCAGGCCAGTGTTCTTCACAGCGCAGCATGAAATGAAGCTCTCTCCTCAAAGAGGATCATTTCACCATGAAACAATTCAGATAAGGAACCAGTCCGATTTTAGTCTACTGCTAGAAGACAAAACCATCTTAAAGAAGAGAAANTCACTATTTTGGGGCATGCTCAGCTCTAAATACTGAACTTTCTGCATGAGTATGTCAGAAATTAGCCCTGCACAGGATCAAAGCTGCACAAAACCAATGGACCTGATGAATAATTTGAGTAGCTTGTTTCATCTGGGTTATGTGCTGTCTCCTTTCTAAGACCAAGCTAAATAAACAGTCTCAATTTTCTGCCCTCTTCCCACCCTTTTTTTCCTAAAAAGGCAGAAGCAGAATGATCCCAAAAGATACAGCAGCAGAAAGGGGGTTTAAAATGCAACATGATACTGACAAGCATTAGAGAAATCTTCCTGTATAAAGTTTTTTGCATACAACTGGACAACATACTGTAGCAACTTCGTTAACAATGTTTCTAATACAGCAGGGGCTTACACTCTGTAAATCAAATACATGTTATGGCTGCCTGGGAACATAAAATTTGGCTCCTCACGTTCAGGGAGTGGGAGAAAAGAGCAAGAATTAGAAATTCTAAGACATAAGAACCGGCTAAAAGAAGTGAA
>VYZR01127671.1:62438-78047 GCA_013400675.1 Oxylabes madagascariensis
CATGTCTTGAGTTTTAGGACTTTCAGCACCTCTAAAAACATGGCATTACTTTCAGAGAGGGATGTCAGGTACATGTGTGTATAATAAATGGACATTAGACTTTAAAAAAAAATTAAAAGGGGTTATTGTACAATCTTATTAGCCAAACACTTAATGATCAATAATGTCAGAAACATTTTAGAGACAACAGAGGAGGTAGGTATCTTTTCCTCTAAGAAAAAGGAACAACAGAGCCCCCCAAAACTTGCAGGGAGTTAGTGACAGAACTGCAACTTAAATTTTGTAACTGGAGGTAACCTGCCCTTTGTTCAGGAGAATGTTTCCTTTTTAAAATGTAGAGGGCATTTTGCAATCGCTTTTATCTGCACTGCAAAAGCGTACATAGTTTCAGAATTTGCCACCCTTAATGTGCATCATACATATAGTGCAGCTGGAAGAATCCCTTTCCCTCCAAAAGTTGCTTTGTGCTCAATCTAAAGGATTTTTTAAAAACAAAGCCTACCATCTTTGCAGGTCTTTCCATTCTCGAGAAGTTTCACACCAGTGGGACATGCACACTGATAAGAGGGCTTGGTAGGAGACATCAAACACAAGTGGGAGCAGCCACCATTATTAATTCCACATGGGTTTGTAGCTGTTAAACATAAATCACACAGATTAATGCTTCTGATAACGAATGACCTCATATCATGTGTTAAGACACGTACAGCATTTGAGTGGTAGAATCAGTGGCAGCAACACAGATTAAAGGAGGAAATGATAAACACAGAACAAGTAAAAATTACTTCCAAGTGTTGAGTAGTGGGGTATTTATGGTACCAAAATGCACGGATGTTGAGTGTTTCCCTTCTTGGGAAAGCAGCACTTGGCTCTAAACAAGAACTTTGTTTCAGCTCTGCTCTTCTCATTTTTACAAAGTCCTCAGCGTACTGATGTTGAATGTATAGATAAAAACAAAATGCAAACCCAGTAAATTAACACAATGGTTACTACACAGAGCTAGTCCTGCTTAATACCATCTGCCAAATTAACGCTACTTTCCACTCAGGAACCACCACTACAAAAAATAAAAATACTGCATTGACTGAAGTTATGGTACAGCAAACAGAAAAATACGACAATGGCATAAATGTGTCATGCAGAAAAAAAGTAAGAGATGGGAGGTTTTCTTGCACTTAAAAATCCCTGTAAAAAACGTAGAGAATATCTGGTTTCCCTTTGGGTCTTTTGCTATTCTCTGCACTGGAAAAATTGCATCATGACGTGGGTGAAGCCACCCAGCACCATACAGAAAGGCTAATTAAGATTTTTGCAAATCAGTTCCAGCTTGCAATTAAAAAAAAGACAGCAAGACAGCTTACCATTTGGCTGCCTCTTCTGGCTGAAGGCATGGATATCCATGGGAGAGAAGATGTTGGAATGTATTTCACGCAGGTCCTCCCCGGAGTACTTGCTGCAGGCCAAGATTGAATGCGTGTTCCAGTCAGTCCAGTACAACGTGTCCCCAAACAGTGTCAGAGCAAAGGGATGTGGAAGGGAGCCTTTAACCACTGCCTGCCTGGTAGAGCACAGGGAGAAAATGAATGCTCAAACACAATTCACGCAACAGTTTTGCCTGACTACAGCTTCTGTGAAAAGAAGTTTGGGTACTGTTGATCAGAACTTTGTATTTATTTATTTTTGGGGAACAAATATACTGCCCCCACTTTGGGGAATGATATGAAGGAACAACACAGGAATACTATTTTCAGGCTGCCTACTGATGCTGAGAAGCCCAAGAGATGCTAACTGAAATCCTTAGATCTGTTTGTTGGTACCTCTTATCTCTTGAACAGTCCATACCTGTAGGGCTCTCTGCCACCACACGAAATGGGGTAACGCCAGCTGATTTTATGCAAGTCTGACTGCTACCTGCTGATACACCAGGTCCACCAATTCCAGCCTCAACAGATTTCAGACTGAGACAAACTGGTCAATTAGCTGTCCATCCATCTCTTCCAGTTTTGGTCTTTTGAACCATCAAAATAAAGTAAAGTAGTTTTTCACGATAAAAAAATCTTTGAAGTTACTTTCATTATTATGATAACTATTAAGCTATTGTTTTTACTATAAGCAGTGCCATTAACAGAGTTCTAGTGATTTTCTGCCATGGTAATGGTATAATTTCTGAGCAAACTGGGTCACTGCCTCTCTCCAGGTTCACAAACAAAATTAAAGAGTATACCCATATATTTTATGTATATATACAAAGACATGCTCATTAGCCATCACAAATATGCAGCACAAACATTACTGAAGACAGTTTTTCCAGGTTCTTGTGATGTAGAAACTAATTATCTGTACCTAAGATCCTCAAAACTGGAATTAAGCAGCTCAATTCTTATTTTTATTTTATTCAGAATCACAGAAAAATTTAAGATGGAGACGACTACAGAGGTCATCTGGACCAACACTCTGCTCAAAGCAGGACCACACAAGTACCATTTACATGAGTGCTTCTTCCCACCTCCTTTCTTCTTAAGTGCCTAAGTGAAGTGTGTTCCCACGTAGGCAAGGTCCCTCTGGACAGTGGGGATCACCATCCCTTTCCTGAACTGGGAGCATAAAGGATTGACACACAGCCCTGCTACTCCTTCAGAATAAGGCCCACTATGAACACTAGCCTCCCAATTTTCTTCTTGCAGGGAAGACAGCAATTATCCATATATTCACTGAGAAAACACCCCCACACCGTAGGCATCACTTCTGGAAAAAAGTCTAACTGAAGTAGTTTAACAGACAACAAAAATACTCCTATTTTCCAAATATTTGCTGTTAAATATAACAGAAGAGTATATTAAAGCAAGAATCTTGAAGGTGCCTTCTGCCAATGACTCTGAGTACAAAGAGACTATAGTCATTACTGTTCTTTCACCTTAGCTTCTGGAAAAAAAAAATGCATTACCTTTAAAGCTTCTATTTTTTTTCTACTTATGAGAAAAAGATACAGATTCCCTTGCTTGTCACTCTAGTGTTCCAATTCTACACCAAATGAAATCTTCTATTTCTTGGTATTTTGCACTCAAAAGTAGGACATATTATCTTTTCTTTCTTATCTCTGTCTGGAGTCAAGTATATATTTGCTTCTAATTAAATGCACCAACTAAGCATCTTACAAAAAACCATTGTAATATAATTTAAATCTGAAACCTGCCAGCCAAACAGTGAAGCCAGAATGACACAACACATTCTGGTACCATACCAAGTATAAAGGCATTCTAAATCTGCAAACATTTTAACCAACCGTATCCCCAAACCCTAAATACCTTCAGATTTGAATTTTAGTTTAGAGGAGGCTTGGAGACTAAGTCTTTATGGATGACATATTGTGTGACATTTGACAAATGACACATATGACATTTTGTGGCATGAAACAGAAGCAATGGAAGTCTAAAACTCTCACTATAACCAAACCCTGAACTGAAGACAGCATTCCTGTAACAATAGAAGCCACATTTTTATGAAGCATTCTATCTTACTTTAAAATAAAACCAACCAACCGAAAAAAAAACCCAAAAAACCAAGAAACAAACAACAACAACAACAACAAAACTAACAAAAAATAAGAACAGAGAGGAATTTTACATGTGATTTGTACCCAGCAGTAGTGGGAATAAATCTTTGAGTACAATAGCTGCTCTTAGACATGCCTAACTTTCAGACAACCATCTATTCATATGACAATGCATCAGGTGAACTGTGACCCTTATTTAAACCAGCTCTTATCTGGAAAGATTCAGGAGCCCTTCATTTGACTGTGCTGTCAGTCACAGCCTTGAAGCAACTCCTCCTCAACTCCTATTATTTTTCTCAGCAGATATAAGGTTGCAATGCATGAAGAGGACTTTGGGCCCAAACACAAGTGTGTATTTCTTGCATCTCATTAAGATCAGTATTACCAGGAACATGTACTCTGTAATCTTTGTTTCCAGCGAGCCATTACAAGGTGATAGCTCACTCCCAACCAGCAAAACCAGCAGGGCTTTTTCCCCCTTGCAACACCCTCCACAGGCCATATTTGCAGCCCTGCTGAACAGCAACCACATGATGTGTGCCAGCACTGAAGCAGTGGCTGGAGTTGAGCTCGATGAGTCTCCACGCCCTAGTGAGGTGCAGGAGGAAGGGGCTGGAGAGCCCAGCTATTAAAAAACAGGAAAAGAAAGAAGAGAGGGAGCAAGAAATGACCTTCTGATTGAGCAGCTATGTTTCAGCACTAGGAACTGCAGAGCTCTGCTTTTGGCAAGCGAGATGAAGGATCCTGACTTCTGCCTTATTTATTAAATACACCCAGGTGGATGAAGGTGACCAGAGTGCCACCTGTAGCACTCAGCTGCTGCCCAGAGCTGGTGGGAGCAGGTGGCTCCCACCTCCAGGGTGGTTCCCAAGCACCCATACAGGGTCAGGGAGCAGAGAGGTCTCCACATTGCTGGCCCTGATCCAGGTTCCAGGCACAGCGCTGCAGGTGCAGCTGGGCTGATGGGATGTGACAGCTCCTTGGTGGCAGCTTCATGATCAGGCCAGGCTTCACTGGGACAAATGTATGACAGCAAAGGCACTCCACCCTCTTATCCTTCACCAAGCTCCTTGGTTCCTTCAGACTGCTGCACTTGTATCATGAGTCTCGTTTAGACAGAGACGCCAGAGACAATGGGGAAATGAGAGCTGGGGATAAGGAGTAATGTTATTCATTCAGGAGACATCTCCAGGGCTTCAGCAAGATGCAAATTGGCTCTATATTAGATGGTACTAAGCACACACTAACTTTAATAATCTTCCCTGCACCAGGCATATAATCACACAAATTTGCCTTAAAAATCTGGATGGTGATTGACATTTAAAAGGCCACCACCTCTGTTGAGTTAGCTGGAAAGGAAATGGATAAAGGGACAGCAGAGAAGGAAGGTGAGAAGAGAAACAGAGAGAGAAAACAAGCAGTTTGCACGGAAATTAAATGCATTCTGTGTTGAATGTCATGATTTCCCAAATACAACTATTTATCATCACAATAATCAGAGATGTTATTACAATAAATATTTGCTATGGTAGAGTT
Organism: Oxylabes madagascariensis; assembly: GCA_013400675.1. Taxonomy (NCBI): domain Eukaryota; kingdom Metazoa; phylum Chordata; class Aves; order Passeriformes; family Timaliidae; genus Oxylabes; species Oxylabes madagascariensis. The sequence goes on from VYZR01127671.1 coordinate 67,528, forward strand.
TTCTACTGTCTGGAGAAAATATAGATCCAATTTAAATATATTCACTTTTGTTCTATTCTTATTCTGTTAAAGAGTCCTGTGACACACTTTGTGAAGATAAAGGAAACAAACAACAACCAAGTTAAAGCAGGAATTACAAAAGGGACTACCGAACTCTGAAATAGAATAGACACATGAAACTTCATAGTCAGTCTATCCAGTTTTATATTAACAATGACAAAAAAGCTCTTGCTTCAGGATAATACACATTTCAGACAAAAAAAACTCACTTGAAATAAAAATTAATAGCAAAATGACAAAAAAAAACATTAAATACATATCCTTTATTATAACCAGGATTTCCTCAGTCTGTCTTTTTCTTTTTCAACTAATACTAGCATTCAAAGCTACATTATAGCTACCAAATTTAATAATTCAGATCACCAAAAGTAAGCCACCAATCATCAAGTTAATTTAAAATATCATAAGACTACTATTTTCCCTCCTACAATATTAACAGATGTTCTAGATCCAAGCATAACAGCATTTCTCCATAAAAGTAAATAAATAAACACTTTCCATGAACCAAATGCCTTTTATTCGTGCTGCATTACAGTTTTCTAGTCTCAAGACCTGACCAGAACACCTGCAGAAAACGTGGGGTATTTTAGATGTTCTGGCCTGGATGTCTCTAAACCATTAACATTCCAGCTTCACAGTAGCAAAAGTCCTTTCAGGTGACCCCTGAGGCTGCCTGTGTTCAGTCTCCAGGGCAGGGTGCAAGCATTTTTGACATTTATGTTTCACTCCATTTCTCCAGGCTCCCTATGGGGGATTCCATAGCTATTACTATCTCCCAGGCTATCAGAAAGGGGAAAAAACCCTGCTTTTAGAGCTCATCATATTAAAGAATGCATATAAGAGGTTTGCACAAAGCAAATTAAAATATTTTAAGCAAAATCTTTTTTGCCATCTACAGAATGCTTAATGCTTTGAGTATTAACAAAATTGCAGGAATTACACATCTTCAGCTTGTGACAACTGGAAATGTTAGCAAGTGCCCAAAGCACTTAGAGCATGAATCAGATGCACCAGGATCAAAGACTAAGATACACTCATAAAATACTACAAGAAGGATGCCACAAGGAGGGCAGGGAGCTCTGGATCCCTCAGCTCACTGGATTTCCCCTCCTGCCAATCTAACAAAAACATTTGCAAAGCAAACTCAGAAAACTAAGCTGCATTTTTACCATGAATGCTTGTCCAAATATTCCTATCAGAAGACAAGCCTGCTTTTAATCACCTGAGAAAGTAAGCAAGAAACATGATTTTTGGGATATAATCTCTTTTCAGACCAAAGTGGTTTTGTCTTTTGCCACTTCTTTAAGCCACAATTGCCACGTGTTTCCAGAAATAACATATAACAAACAGGTCTGCCGTGACATTTCAAATCCCACCTGCAATGAAAGTCTGAAAAAGTCAATCAGGAATCAAATCATGGTTGAGAAATGAAATCATCCTGTGGGTCATTTTTCAGGCAAACAGATGTTTTGAAGCTCCACTTTTCCAGCATTTTTTTCAGAAGCACCTTGGGGAAGAACCAAGAAATTCACCCTAGCTCTACGTCCAAATCATCTAATTTATTCTGTTTATGCAGGATTCTCTAGCAGTTTTAATTAGGGCATTATTTGGCTTCTGCACTGGCCTGTGTTGGTGAGGTATTGAAACAGGCTTGTCACCACTGACAGGTTCCTCTTCATTGCTTGAAGCTGTTAAGCAATTTTATCTCCCAGAAATATACAGAAAGATATAAACAGAACATGAGTTTTTATACCTTGTACATAGTGTCATGTACCGTACGAATTACAGGCAAATAAGGAAAAAAATCCTCTTCTAAATGCAGGGATATAGTATTTTTAGTGTTTCAACACATCTGCAACTAATCATCTGGCAGACAGACGTGAGCCAATGCTTGAAAAGAGAAACTAGAAAAATCAATGCTCCAGTGCAAACTTAAAGCATTCACCTCTTGCAAGAGCTTCCCAGCTTTCTGACAGTTGCTGAAAGTATGTTTTCTTACAGTGGCCTCAAAAACCATCTCATTAGCACAAACACTTCCTGGGGGACCTTGTAAGTGCATTTCCCTTCAGCCAGTAACGTGTTAACTTATTAATTAGAACTGCTGCTGCAGGGTAAAGGAAGAGGAAATTAATTCAAGAACTGCTTTAGCAGGCCAACCTATCTTGGGGAGTCTACTCACAGGAGAGCTGTCTGCATTTCAGTTTTGTTTAATTAGTCCCACAAAAAGCAACTGTTCCCTCTGATAAGAGCAGGGCAAGAGCTGCAAAAAAAACAAAACCATCTCTTCTATGCATCAATTTAGTTCTTTAATTATTGCATTCTGACATGAAAAACTGTTCGTTCTTTTCTCTCACTGGCAAATCAAGGGCATTAGTCATCAAGTTCTTTGCTCTTCGTCTTTATTCTAATGAGCCCAACACTGGAACAGCTAGGGCTAGTAAATCCCAGGGCTAGCAGGTAATGAACCATAATCATTCCTGTAAAATTTGCTAGAGAGGTTTTCTCACGAATTTATGACTCTACCACATTTTTAACTGAGTACTACTGTCAGAGCTGGCATGCTGCACACTGGTTTTAGTGGCTCTCTGTGACTCCAGTCCTACTGGAAGAGGTGGCAAAAACTCCACCAAACCCCAATAATCAAGGCTTATAATTTGTTTCTCTCTCTGCATATTCCTCTCACCAGCCCATTGTACTCTTTCACTTTCCAAACCCCTGCAAACAACGAGTAAAGGACTCATGTCTGTCCTGCACCTAGGATGGGGCAGCCCTGGATGCACGGACAGCCTGGGAATGAGAGGCTGGAAAGCAGCGCCAGAGAAAGGGACCTGGGGTCCTGCTCAGTGGCCAGCGGGACATGAGGCTGCAGTGTCCTGGAGCCAGGAGGGACATCCCTGTCCTGGGGACACCAGACCCAGCATCCCTAGCTGGGCCAGGGAGGGTTGTCCCACTCTGCTCTGGGGCAGCCTCACCTGGAATATTGTGTGAAGTTTTGGGTGCCACAATATCAGAGAGACATTAAACTGTTAGAGAGTGTCCAAAGGAGGGCACAAGGGTGGTGAAGGGCCTGGAGGGGAAGCCGTGTGAGGAGCGGCTGAGGACACTTGGTCTGTTCAGCTGCAGGAGACCGAGGGGAGACATGGCAGTCACAGCTTCTCCTGAGGGGAAGAGGAGGGGCAGGCACTGAGCTCTGCTCTGGGACCAGGGACAGGAGCTGGGAATAGCCTGAAGTTGTGTCAGAGGAGGTTTAGGTTGGATATCAGGGAAAGGTTCTTCCCCAGAGGGTGTCGGGCACTGCCCAGGCTCCCCAGGAATGGTCACGGCCCCAAGGCTGCCAGAGCTCCGGGAGAGTTTGGCCAAGGCTCTCAGGGATGCACAGGGTGGGATTGTTGGGGTATCTGTGCAGGGCCAGGGGTTGGACTGATGATCCTTGTGGGTCCCTCCCAACTCAGGATATTCCATGATTCAGATCAAATTCTATGAGATATAAATCTTAAAAGTTTTAATTCTTGTGTAGTGCCAGGTGTAGAGAGCTAATATTCAGACAACAGGAATAAAAGAACAAAAAAGTTTGGGATTTCTTACAGATTTAGAAATACATCACAAATTTCTAGAGAGAACTCCTTCCAAATTTTATATCTCTGAGGTCTGAACTTCAATACATTAATACAGTCAGTGACACCAATTAAAATATTTTCCTATTTTACACTGTATTTTTTCACCTCCCAAACCACAAAATCAGTTTTCTCTGAACTGCTTGAATCTTTTTTTTGATAGAACGATGCTTGTTCCTACCAAATATTTCTCCCAAAGCAATTAAAACTTATGTCATCCTACTTTACATGATGCTTTTGCAATTGCTTACCTGCTACAGATTCTTTCCCACCTCCTGTCATGCAACACTAAAAAACGTGGCAGACCAAATCTTTACTCATCTGCTTCCTCTTCTAAGTGGCCAAAACTATCCAGATCTAGAAGACCCAATTTTTATGAAGATGCGTCTTTCAGTAACTCACTTGCCTTTTTCATTTCAATAGTGCCAACTTCCAGAAGCATATATTTTCCCAGACATGCTGACATTAGGTAAAGCATCAGAAAAACGAGTAACACTTCACAAGGATAAAAGAATCTGTTCTGATCAAGAGAAATTTAGAAACAAAATACCTCAAGGCAACCAAGTATAAATATAAAGTAGCAATTTAGAAGAATGGTCTAAATATCAAGGAAAAAAAAAAAAACAAATCAAAAAAACACCAACAAACCAGAACTGCCAGTTTCTACATAAACCAGAGTCTGGTTTAAATTAGATTAGGCACTTGATAATGATCTTGTTCTCCCCTCACCTTAAGACTTAAGGAAAAAACCCTAATCGATAGCCCTCTTAAGAAGTGGTGGTGGAAAACTGCAGGTGGGATTTTTTGTTAGTTGCTCTTTTTTTTTGAGGGGTTGGAGATGGCTAGGAAAAAAGACTAAAGGCTTTGTGAGTTTTGAGTGGTTTGGTGGGGTGATTTTTTTTCCACTGAAAAGGAAAATCTAAAAGTTTTTGCTTTGGCTGCAGAATTAGAAACTGTGTTTTCTTTTCTAGTATTAGTGCATCAGTTATTGAAAAAGATGAACAAAATAATTAAGAGATAAATACTGAATTACAGCTGTAAAATATCACATTGACAAAGGTGAATTTGTTGGATAACCAAAAGACAGTACCTACACCAAAAAAAAACAACAAACCAACACTTTGGATAGTCCCAGGAGATCTTTTTTCTTAATACAGCCAGAGACTAAGAGGTCACAGCAGAAAAATACCTCCCCATAAAACCCCACTGTAGAACAGCCTAACTTCTGCAGTTATTTTTCCCCCCCCTTATGATGTAATCGCAAAGAATAAAAAAATGAAACCAAAATGCCTGGATACAGATGTTGACTGTTCTTTGAATCTTCAAAACTTTCTCACATGCCTAGGGAAAAACAGGTGCTGTTAGAATTGGTTTGTGCCTCTGAATGCTTAAGGGAAGTCATATGTGCTTTCCTTTCTAGGGATGACTTCCCTTTCTGCCCCTCAAAAAGTAATATATTAACATACTGCCACGACATCTTCCTGATACTGGAATATATAAATTTGAAAAATAAACCCAACCTAAAGCATTTGACTTGCTTTGGTTTTTGTGGCTGTGTAAGAAAGCGTTAGGAGATCTAAAAAGCTTAATCACTTGTCTATACAGGTCTTTATTACAGGCTTAACTAATTCCAGAGAATTTATTATGGAATGAGATAATCACTGGGAATCAGGTGACTTCACTTCTGCGCCATGAGGCAGCTTTTGGACACAGCTCTCTGCACACAGACAAGGCTGGTCAGCCCCTTGCACCAAGAATATTGAGCACCTCCACAGCCTCATCCCCCAGGTTAACCAACAGCAGATCAGAGAATAAACACCATGAAAATAAAAACAGAATACCAAACCCAAGTATATTTACATCACCGTGCAACAAATCACCAGCAAGAAAGAAACTGCAAAGAAGTCAGTAGCAAAACAAGATCGAAAAAGCAGAAGTGCCAGCAGGAAACGGTGAAGTAGCTCTGGAAAAAGAAAGGCTGGAAACACCAGATAAAATAAAAAATACTCAAATTGCTACTGTATATGATAATTTCTATCCTTTTCTCTCCATTACTTGAAAACTAATGTGACAGTCTTCTTTTTTGAAAGAATCTCTATTAAATATTTCTCTCTTTTTGGTACTAAATTTTCTTTCTTGTGAAACAAACAGCAAATTAAGGACTACTTCAAAATAGATATCCCCAGTTTTGAATTAACCAAGCTAGTCATAATACTTATATCTTAAGACACAAATTTAAGACTGCATCCAACTCCAGGTACTTGCCATGAACAACAATTACAAACATACTGCATGACCTTGTGATCACTTAAAAGGTAGAACTTAGGAGGAAAGTGATGCAACCTTTCAAACCAGCATCACAAAGACATTGTGGAGTTCAAAAAAAATATCACAGGAAGACAGTGGACATGTTTCATGCATGTTGCCTGTGGTCCTACTTGCCAGTCCACACAAAACAATGATCATATCAACAGAATTAATTTCTTTATGTCAAATTAACATTTGTGGTGAAAGGTGGGCAAGTCCCTAAGAGGCCAGAACAAAGAGCATAAGAAAGGATATTTCATGCCCACCTAAACTAGCAGAAACATCACAAAAATGTGCACAGAACAACCCCACAAAAAAAATCATCTCTCCATATGACACCTTGAGCACAAGCTAACTGAGATTTGTGTATGCAAGCAGCACTTGTCAAAGCTCATCTAATGAAGAGAGTCATAGCCCAAATTAGAGATAAATGCATATACACAAAGTACCAGTTATATCCTTAATTAAGAAGCAGCCATGACTGGATCAAAAAGAATCACTTTATTGCTCTAAAACTGTTCAAGGAAAAGAGTCATTTTAACACAACTCTCCTGTAAGGACTGTTTTCCACTAACTTTCCAGGCCATAGCATTAGTGAAACTGAAATACTAATATATGATGATCCATTTTCTCATATTATCTTGTGCATTTCTGAATACCACAGCAACACTGCACAGAAGACCTACTGAAAAGAGACAATTTTGCTATAGTCTTACACAATTAAAAACAGGATTCGAGGATTTTTTTACGGAACTAGCTCTGAAAAAAGTCTTTGCAGGAGTTACAGGATACCCTGAAGAAACTCACATTCCTTTTCACAGCGCTGGAAAGGTGAGGATGGTGAAGGATAAAAGTTTCTGACAGCACTGGTGTGCAACAGAGGTCACAGTATTGCTTAGGCAGCATCTCCTAAGAAAAGCCCCACATTACACACATAAACCAAAAACTTCTTACCTATGACTTCCATCCAGATTTGATTTGTGGATGAAATTCAGTTTAGCATCTGCCCAATAGAGTTTCTGTTCCTCATAATCCAACGTCAGTCCATTTGGCCAATATATGTCCGTGTTAACGATAACAGAGCGGCTCGAACCATCCATCCCAGCTCGTTCTATCTTTGGCACTTCTCCCCAGTCTGTCCAGTACATGAACCTATAATTATTTGAAAAGAGAAAAGACAAAAAAAGAATGCAATCATGTATAAATCTACAACTTTCAGTAAAGACAAAAGCACACTCTGTTCCGCAGAGACAATGTCTGTGGAGCTCTGCTCTACTGCGTAAGGGACACATACCCTGTGAAACAAAGCAAAGTTACTTTACAAAAAGCTGAAGAAAAACAACTTAAGACAAACCCACAGTACTATATCAGGTTATACTTCCTTATGTTTCTTTCTTTCCTGGAGTCAAGTGGGAAAGTTGGAGATACCCAACAGACATATCGTGACAGCCATCTCAAAATTCATCATTAAACAGCAAAAGCAGATATTACGAATTGTCAAAAAAGACAATAGCTTCTCTAATATGTGCCAGAATTTAGGGGGGCACGGAAGGAGGTGNNTACTTCCTTATGTTTCTTTCTTTCTTTCCTGGAGTCAAGTGGGAAAGTTGGAGATACCCAACAGATCTTGACAGCCATCTCAAAATTCATCATTAAACAGCAAAAGCAGATATTACGAATTGTCATAAAAGACAATAGCTTCTCTAATATGTGCCAGAATTTAGGGGGGCACGGAAGGAGGTGGGCAGATTTACAGCACACATAGTTGCATGTGATGCAATGGTTTTGATGGAAGATCAGTTCATGTACTTTTATTTCCAGAAAAACTCTGAGACAAGCAGCTAAGTCAACACGTTTATAAGCACAGCTTGCATCCTGTAACTGAGAAAAACACTCTGTAAGATCCTTTAAGACTGAACAAGCAAGTTTTAGAACATGTAACAAATATCAATTTTTAAACATTATTTAACAAATAGTGGGGAAAAGGAAGCTACTCAGTTGCATTTAAGACAGAGGCAAAGCGAGGGAAACCACTTTATTTTGGCTGGAGATTAGCAGGGGTTAACAGTATTTGTCCTTTTTCTGCAGGTGGTAGAAAATGGGTTTACTTTTGTGGGTTGTTAACAGAACGCGTAACTTAACTGAAGTAACATAGACTATAAACAGATCAGCCAAAGTGTGTCCATGGTGCTTGCTCTGTTTTGTTGTTGCAGCTGGAACAGACTACTGTCCTAAATTGCTTCTCATAACCTCATGACATCTGCCAGCACTACCTGCTTGTATCTGTGCTCCTCAGCCTGGCTCAGTCAAAACAATCCAGATTAGGAAAGACCTGAAGCCTTTAATCTAACTCAGATCATCACACAACCACAACAGGTCAGTATATGGCACCCACATGTGAGGAGGCCTAGCCACCCGTCCTCTACAGGAAAACAAACGTGCAGCACATTTAAGAAACACTTGCAGATGAAGTTTATTCTTGGCAAAGATGTCTTCTTTTTTTTATTATTATTATTATTATTTTAAATAGTCGGGAAATTCCATGTTATGTCTTCCCTCTTAATTCATATCTACAGCATGTTTGTTTTAATGTGCAGCAATATCTGTGGACAGAAATGCAGCTGATTAACACAAATATTGTCCTATTTGATCCCAAGTGAGTCATTCTTTATGGAGCAACACTTATCTTAACACAGAGCACAAAAATATCTGAAAGAACATGTGAGATTTCTGTAGGCATAAACAAGTGCCTCAGAACAAGTGGTTTTTCATCAAGAAGGACAAACCCCAAATAATTTCCAGATAGGTAGAACAGTAGCAAGGCACCTGGTCAAGCTATGCAATAAGAAATCACACTTGAAAAAAGAAATGTTAAAAAAAAGTCAGGCAGCATTTCACCAGTGAGCATGTGAGAAAGAAGAGAGAAGAAGAGAGATTTACTTTTAACTTCTTTAAGACAGCCCTGCTGTGCCCCAGCTGTCAAGTCTTAAGACTTCCAAATCAAGGTTAATAGGTTCCAAGGCTCTGACCAGCCTGCTGGACTGATTTTTTTGGGCTGAAACAGCTCATTAATTGTTGTACAGCCTCATGTTCTTCCCTGTCTCGCTCTCACCTCTCATGCACACTGCAATTACTCAAGCAAAAACAGGTAAGGGTAGTTTGGTAAGAAAGAAAAGGCTTCCCAGACTTCACAAAACCAGCCCTATTTCATTTGTCAGAGGAAGACACACACACACACACACANCACCAATGCCCATGGGATACAGCAAAATATTAAGAGAAAAAAATTGTCTTGTCTAAATTGTCGAGTTATACCTTGCAATACAATTAAAATCCAGGAATCTAGATTTTAATTTTACCAGCAGACTCTAGAAATGGTTGTGAGCTGTTATAAAAATCTAAAAGAAGAAGAAAAACAACAACAATTTCTTGTTGTTTTCTTTTTATGTGCTTGTAACTTTCAGTATTACAGAGTCATGCCCCCCTCCAAAGCGTTAATGAACATCAAGTATTTGACATACATTTATAGACGAGAGGAAGGTTCTTTGACTTAAATTAAAAAAAAAAATAGTTTGTTTTGTTTGACTATCCCAGGATGTTGGTTTATCTTAAAGTTTATCCCATCATTAAAAATTACGAACAAATAGAGAAAGAGTTTTAATAGTTTTTTTCCTACAAACTGCTTTCTATGTCTCTTTAAATCTAGCGTTTTTTGGGTTTTGCATTCTGGTGCATAAGGTGAATCCAGGCTATAAAACTTTCTCCTAAAAGGCCTCAGAAATCACTATGCACCGCGTAGTTGTAACTTCACAGTTTTGATTTTCCTCCAACAGAAGGTTTTGCCATAGCAAAACAAAAANGGGTTAAAGATTCAGCAGTATTTCCAATCAGCTCCAGTGACCTCTGTGCACTTTCTTCAACAGTTTGGGTTTTTTCACTATCACGTTTGTTTTCCTCCACTTTGCTTGAAAGCATGTGAGTTTAATGTCTCCATTAAAAATCCGTGGAACCAGCCATGCTCCAGCTGATGACAGCCACGCAGACAAAGTAAGGGCCATTCTCCCTCTTCCCCATCCTCTTCAAATACATTAGTTATTTCAATTAAAAAAAAAAAAANGAAACAGCATGTCACAGTGCATTCAGTGTGATGAACAAATATAGTAAGTAACAGAGCTTTTTTTCCAAAAAGCCCATGAAGCCTAGGCACTCTGATGGCAGAATATCCCCCATCCAGAGAAGAAAGCTCGCAGACTACAAATGCCAAGATTACATGCTATAATTTAGCAGTGATTCCTGACAGTAAGCAAAGAAGAGAAATTTATTGCCAGCACCCATCAGCTTTGCAACTTTCTGATCCGCAAACGTTCACTTTCCTGAATGTTATTCAGTGGCAAGAGCAGCTGCTTAACTAGGACAGCTAATTATTTGGTGAGGTCCTTCACAGTGAAGGCCCCAACTCTGCAATTATGCTTGGTAAAGGCCCTAAGAACTTCTGAGCTCTACAGGGAGCTGCCAAACTTCAGAGCCTGCAGCAGCCCC
>VYZR01127671.1:108281-126130 GCA_013400675.1 Oxylabes madagascariensis
AAATTTACAATTCTGTTCTTTAAAACAGTAGGTGGTTAAGAATCTGGCTATGCCCTTTTTTTTTTTTTTTGGTCATCTTGAGCGCTGAAGCAGAAAAATCTCTTTTCTACTTGCTCAACTTTCATGGGAGCTGTTCTTCAATAGAGTGTCCTCTTGCACTTGGTGATCTAACACCTGGTCTTCTCCTGGCAAAAAGTCACCATTAAATTGTCCGTGTTATCCCCAGCTGCAGATCTTATTAAAAAGGATTAAAATGGACTGTTTAACACCAGTCAGGAATAAACAGTTCCAGAAAAGATGGATACGGCCAAGGAGCCCTCCTGGAACCTGCCAGCTCACTCCAGAAGAAGGCTGAACACTCCATTCCCCTCACCTTCATCTCAGGGCCCTTCTCTCTCCTGCTACACACACACAGTATTTTATTGAGAATCAAGACAAGTGAAACAAGTAAGTTGTAGAGTACGAACATGAGCAATGAGAAGCTCAAACCTCTGAATGTACATAAGATATGGCCAGTAAGAAGAACATAGATGTTCCAGGTTTTAATGCCTTCCTACAGTAAGTAAAAAACAAAACAACCCAGACTTAGCTGCTGTGCCTCAGTTACCAAATAAGAAATATTTTCCATTAGTAAATCCATTGCATTTGTTATTACTAATAACAGACATGGGAATCAAGTCTAACTTCTACTCCAGTATCTCAGTTACACATAGAACCTCACACACAATCACCTGATGGCTTTGGCAGTGAAGTAAAGGCTGCCCAAACCACTCATTCTTTAATGCCTCCACTGTTTCTGTAATGTGCTCTGAAAGAGCCTAATGACATTCCTCCAAAGCATCACAGCAGCACCACGCAGTGACCTTCACAAGCCTGGAGTATCCTACAGCAGCAGTTGTGAGAAAGACCAGAGCCCCAGTGAAACATTTAAATGTCACTAAATTCCACTATGTGGGACACTTCCAAGAAAATGCATTATTCATCACTATGTATCTCTGCTAGTTTATACTGTTAACACTTCATATTTCCAAGTAGGCATTCTCGTGTTTTCAGCAAGACAGATATATTTAATAAATATACATCCAACCCCAGAAAAGACTAGTAGTTTGGGACTTAAATCAACTTTTTCATGAAACAATTGATGCATGCTACTTCAGATAAACTATTTTTCACAATTTAACTTTGATGAAAAGCTGAACTTACTGGAAAAGATGACCTTAGAGTAAGTTTTCCTGCTTAATTATTTCTTTTCATGAATTTCAAGTTTAGAAAATTTTATCTGAAACAAATATCATCTGAGCATAATAGGAGATGGATTAGACTGCAGGAAAATGTGAGAGGGTTTGCTTTTCCAGGTTTCAGATTTTATTAACTGCTCTTAGAATTTTTTATGGCTTACTCTTACCACTATTTGCCATCCTGAAACCAAAAGACAATTACAGGGCTGAAAAAATATGTAAATACTAGTGAGAGAAGCATCCATATAACAACAGTTTGGGGAATTATTTATCTTTTTAAATTTACATCTCTGCTCATGTCACCCTTCTACTTATATTTCAAGCTTTCAAGGCTGTTCTGAAATGTAACCAAATTTATTGAAAGCTAAAAGGTTTTCTTTATACAACTGCATATGAGGACTGCAATTTTTGCAACTGCAATATGGTAGACCAGAAAGTGGATATACTGCTGTATTACCTTCCTAAAACATACCCTTCACATAACAACTTAGAAAGTGACCTATTCAAAAATTCGGAAGAAAGAAAATATTTTGTCCTTAAATTACAGTTGTTGGAGAGATTTTTTGTTTGCTTGTTTTGGTTAGAGGGGTTTTGTTTGGATTGGGGAAGAGGGTTTGGTGTCTGCTTTGTTTTTTTGCTTGAGTTGTTTTGTTTTAAATTTCAGCACATTTTCAGGAGTGTTTACTCCTATTGCTTTAATAGATCATCAGTATGGAAAAAGTTACAGGTTCGCTTTACTTTCGACCTATTTCATTTTTCTTCTTGTATTTTCCTCTTGGTGTAAAGTATTAAGAAAGAGTAAACAGTATGCAAACATCGAGTAGGCATTGCTGAGCATATTACACTGCATGTTCAGAAAATACAAACACTGTTCTAGAAAAAGACCAAGTGGCTTCACAACACAGCTTTACTCCTCACCAACAAGAATCTCATTCTCTCTGGTTATAAGCCAAAGCAAAGCCACTTTAAATGTGTTTCCTTCCTTTTTCTCTCACTTTTGGGATGGTGGGTAGAAAAGGCATGAACATTACACTTTCCTTACTCTCTTAAAGGGTTTTAGAATCTAATAAAAAAAAAACAAACACTATCATTGCCTCCAATTTACAAGTTGCAAATACAAGGGAAAAGCATACATCCATACTTTTGTTATTTACAAAGCTTGAAATAAAGGTACTGGAAAATAAACATATTTTCTGTTTATAAATTGTCAAAGGACTATCGAAATTGTAAAAGAAAATATTCAAGATACAGTATTTCTACGAAGTTCAGGAAAGAAGCCATGTTTTGCAGAGATTTTCTTCCTTTGGAAGAAAAAAGCCAGACAAAAACTATAATGCACAGAAGTGGCAAGCAGCAAGACACAACCCTCATCTTTCCAACGAAACAAGGCACTAATTTCTCTGCCCCCCTCCCCAAAAGAGTCGGCTGAAAAACATATGTGAAATGGCAGTACAATAGATTAACCTCCTTGCTTGCTCAAGGGAAAAAGATATAGTAAAAACAAGTTCTATACTACAGATATAAAACATTTTCAAAAGGTTGCACAGCATCAAGGATATTCCATTAGTATTCCACTTTGACTCTCCCAAACACTTTGTCACAGATGACTGCCTTTGGAGTAACGTCAAGCCAGCCATTTACGTAACATCACCAAAACTCCACTGAATTTCCACTGTTGGCAAATGCTGCTTTGTCCCAAGAACAGAGCAAAAAAAGCCACATCCAGGGACTCAAATGGGAGCTGAGAAAATAACATCAGTTCTAGAAGGAGCTGAGACAAAAACACAGCATTTCTTAAAACAGGAGTTCCCCAAAGGGTGGGGAAACGAGCCTCTCTTGAAATTTTTCTGATTGAGCTTCAAAACAGATCTGAAGTTGTTATTAATACAGTATGTTGGTTTCTCCCATTTTTTCAGATGCTTCAATAAAGCATGAATATCAACAATGAATAAAGTTCCAAAAAATTTCATTTCCTAACACTTCAGAGAAGCACAAGTCAGTCTGTCCACAAGCAGCTGACACAGCCTTCTGAGGAAAGCAGCTTATATTAGGTTTTAGGTTAGAACTTCTCCATTTCTGCTCATCTTCTGCACTGCAGCCAAACTAAGTTTCTAGTAGTGTTTTTTAAAGTCTGATCATTCCTGATTCTTCACAAACCAATATGAATGGAATTTCAGAAGTCTGCAAATCACACCAAAAGGAAGAGAAACAAATGATGCAAAATGGCTTAGGTTAACTTTGACAACAGGATTTGAAATCATTCAACAAACGAGAAATAGTACAAATTTTGGGGTTTGTAATTATTTTAAAAAAGACTTACCCTCTTGCAGGATCTAAGGCGATTGCTCTGGGTTGATCCAGCTCTTGCCAAAACAAAACTTTCCTCAGCGACCCATCTAAGTTAGAAACCTCAATCCGATTTGTTTCCGAATCTGTCCAGTAGAGCTTCTCCCCCAGCCAGTCACAGGCCAGCCCGTCGGGCGACAGCAGTCCCGAAACCACCACGTTTTGTACGCTCCCGGATTTGTTGAACTCTGTCCGTTTGATGGCCTCCTCGCTGACGTCGCTCCAGTAAATCAAGCCCTTGAGGAACACGAAGTCCACGGCGGCCGCGTCCTCCAGGCCCCCCACGATCACCGTGGCGTTCTCCTTGCCGTGGGCAGCGTCCACCAGCCGCAGGTCCCGGCGGTTCGCGTACAGCAGCAGCGGGGCAGCTGCACACAGGACACAAACAGATGTGTTAACATCACTCATATCAACCACAACCCGCACGGTGATGGGGTGCCAGGCCATCAGTAGCTACTGATTTGAGAGTATCTGTACAAAAATAAGAAATACTGGGGAGACGTTTTGAAGTTTGACTAAAAAGCACCGACTCAAAGCTTTTTGACTTGGTTATAAGTCTTGGTAATGGGCAGCTCGCTATTCTGGGTTGTGCATTATTAAAATAACATTAAAGAAGAAGGGAGAGAACAAAGAAAATGGAGGTTTGAAGTGCCCAAATGATATTGCTCTGTAGAGAAGGATCAGAAAGTCAAGAGTAAAGCAATATTCTAAGCACTCAGTACTGGCTCACCTGAGCAAGGATTATTTTTCTTGATAGAATTTAATAATATACACCCCACCTCTATAGAAGTGTAATTAACATCAAGCTATCAGAGCCACCTGCATGTCAATACTCCCTGAAATTATATATCTCAGACATTTTACATATAGTACATAAAAATACCAAATTCATTGCACAGCATGGGGCAAATGTTGGTTTAGAGTGTTGAAGGTGGTATGAGAAGGTAGGGAGAAAAATAACTCTACAGGAATGGACAACACAGTTCCTTGGAAATTAGCTCTACCATTCCTGCTTAGTTCTCTAACATAAAGCCTTCATTTTATATACTTTATTTGCTTACTCAGCCAGTTTGCACAGCCTCTGTATTTTTCATAACAGCTGAGATGACTAATGTAAAGCAGCAACCATAAAAAAGGCAGCTTCTTAAATGTAATATGCCTGCTTAATTGTCCTTAACCACAAGCTATATATAGCATTATGAAAATTCCAGCCTCATTCCTGCTTCAACAAAAGGTTCAGAAAAATACTACATTTGTATAAGGCAGAAAACAACACCCTTTAAAATCTACTATCAGAAAACATTTCTACCTTTCCCTGGATTTACTCAGAAACTGTCGCATCAGAGCTCTACAGAGGCATTGAGATCCATAAATACTCCTCTACCTGTTATCACACAAATTTCACAGGGATCTTGCAGATTTATTCCTCAGCATAGATGGGCACTTCAAATTTGCAGCAGGATGGATGTCCTAACCAAAAGGTCAAAATTTACAGAGCCATGGACATGCATGGCTCAGTAATGTCAAGGGCCACGTTGTCAGAAGAGGAACAGCTCCCTGTATGACAAACTCACACTGAAATTAGAAATACTAACAGACTTCAGTAAATTCAAAAGCTTGGTTTCCAAGATAGGACTACTCCCCTCATTATCTTATCACAAAACAATTTCTCAAAGACACTGTCACATGTGAATTGGGAGAAGCTGAAAGAACTAAGAAAGTTGCTTCATCTACATGCAATTAAATGAGTTCTATATATGTTTTGGGGTGGTGGGAGTTTTGTTGGTTTTTAAGAAAACCGAATTGCTTAGACTGTCATCCTAAATTTAGAAACACTGAATATAACTTGATTTATAATGAACTTTAGATGGAACAAGGGAGGGGTGAAACTTCATTGGTTTTAATAATACCAAATTTATATTTGTATTCCCTTTTCCAGAAAGCAGTTTTTTATTGTGGAAAAAACCCTTCAAGTTTACAGATTATCTTCCTATGGAGAAAGGGTAGACTTTTTAAAATTAGATGGAGAATCTTTATATTAAGAATTTATTATTACCTTACTTTGCTATCTCCTTTCCTTTCTTGCATAATTTCCCACCCCCTAAGATTTAAAATTAATTACAGGACATTTTATTGAAGGGCAGATTGCTTATGAAGACCACGTGTTTCAGAAAAAAAAAGTACTCAATAAACTGCAAGGTGTAAAAAATTGTAATACAATAAAACCCTTTGCTTTTTAAAGCCTGCCTACAACTGTAACCTGAAAAATCTAGTTAACAGCCAGCTCAGTGTCATCCAGTGCACACAGGAGAGCGTGCAGCCAGCTGGCACAGCTTTCTCTAGTAAGACAGCGTGCCCAGCATTTGGAAAAAAGCACATGCACACACCAGTGAGCAGAAGCTCCATTGTTATGTGCACCACGGAGCACCCATGCACACGGCAAGCACTGAACTGGAACACCAGGTAACCAGCCAGGCCCGAAGGCACTGCTGAGCCTCACACAGCCACGCTGCACAGGTTACTCACTCCCTGCTGGAGCTCAGACTGGCTGAGCAGGGACTGCAGACAAACACTTCTGCATCAATCAGACAGCTTAGCTGAATGACAGCTCAGGAGAAACGCAGCTACATTTAGGATGTGTAGCTTCATGCAGATTGATTCAAAGCCACAGCTTGTAACACATTCCAAAGGGCTGGCAGATGAGCATGTTGAGCTTTCCAATTTGTTGCGACACTCAGGAATGAAGCCTGCATCACCAAAATAATAAAAACCAGGTTTGTTCCCCACTGCCTCCAGCCCTTCCCAGAAAACACGACAGCCTCACTGTGCTATAAAACCCAGTTACTGAAGTTGGCAGCATTAGCACCGAGTATCATCTCTGTATTTACTTCACTCAGGCAGCAGTGCCAAGAGCAAAACCGTGCCAGAAGATCCCACCCTGTCCCAACTTCGAAAGCACAGGACACTGAAGAGATGGCTTTCTTGAATAAGGAAGTCATGAACTGTACTCATAACCTGGGAAGAAGTCCAAGAACATCTCCTTTCAAAGCTAGGCAACTATTTGGGAGTTTAAGTTACAATGGGGCAAAAAGATACAATTCAGATTTTTTTTAAGAAGCTGAACTCTTTACATGATTTCTTTTCTCCTTCTACAGACAAAATATAGTGTAACTGCAACAAACTACCATACATTGAAGAGAAGCACACATTCTTGAAAGATAAAAACACCTATCCTGGAAATCAAAAACAGAAATAGTAATGAATATTACCATGTCCTCTATGACCTGAGAGGTCTACATGCAGGTAATTCTTCTAATTAAAGTACCCCACAGAGTAAAAGCTATGCTTAGTTATAAACTAAGGGATTTTTTTTCTACCCACCAGCAGGAGCAAATGTTTCCTTAAAGAACACAAAAGTTACAAAAACTCAAGTTTAACACATTTCAACAGCAACAAAAATAATTTACATGGTAGGAAACTTCGGGCAGTAGTTGTCACTGAGCCTGTAACTGTTTCTTAACTCCAATGTTCACCTAAGACCTTTCCCAAGTTTACCACACGCAGTATTGAAGTCCAGACATTGTCTTCTTTGCCTTACTTTTACAACTAGAATTTTACCAGCATCCTTCTTCCCACTGCCAAACTCCAGTTGTTACACCACGTATTTCTCTTGGCTGCAGCTCCTGTCTCTCTTACTGAAAGTTGCTAATCCCCAGGACACTCAAGTCTGCTTTCCCTTACACTTGCTTACTCAAGTCTTGCTTTGTACGTCTGACTTATGGGCATCTGTTACAGGCATAAAAATGCTGCTGCCCACAGGATGCAGAGTGACGAATCAACATAAAACTAGCATTTTAACAGCTAAAAAGGTTTTTTTTATCTTTTTGGTGTTTAAGTGGCAATTTTAAGCTGTCAGGATTTGTCATGCTTTTCTTTAACTAGTCCAGTGGCCTTTTCCACAGATTCTCACATTCTCCTTTCTACCTCCAGTGATCGAGGACAGCTCTGGGTACCATGAGGCAAGGGCAGTGTTACCTTCAACATGCTCATTCTCTTTCACTGACATGGAGTTTAGCCTGGCTAAAGCAATTAGCACAGTCTCATTTCCCTCAAATCCCTTCTTCTCAGTCCCAAGCCCCAGCAATGCTGTTCTACCCCCTCCCTCAGTAAGGGCCTCTCCCCAAGCTGATTGAGATCACTGTGTCAGCGAAAGGTTCGACTGGGTTAGCAAGTTAAATCACCCAAGAAGCAGTCCAGCAAACTCCAAAGCTGGCATGAGGGGAGCAGCAGGGAGCTGGAAGGGGGAGCAGCTCTCTCCCCTCCACTGGCAGCCTGCTGGATCTGCTCCAGATGTGACTGCAGCTGTCTCTTTTCTCCCCAGCTTCACTTCCAGCCGTCGGTTCCCGATTCCTCTTTTGCGTTGGCTCAAGAACTTGTCCCGGGCCATGGTGAGACAATGCAGGGAGCTAAACCAGCAGAAGGCTACTGAGCTCTCCCCACCATCTGCCAAAAAGCAATTTTTAGCCAGCCATCATCCAGAATCAGCTCAGACCAAAAATCAAATCAATATAAGCACTAGCACAGCAGGGAAAGGAAGGACTGCATCAGCTTTGACTAATTAGTTGAACCAGTTCCTCGTGAACCTCCAGTTAAGGAGCAGGACTCAGAGCAGAGGTGGCCACAGATAAGTTGTGGCAACCTGCCACAGAATCAGTGTGGAAACCACTGAGCAACTGCTGACACTGTGGAAAGAAATATCCCTGTAGAAGTCACAGGTAAGAAACCCCATGGACTGTCACACTGGAAGGTGATGTTGTTGAGTTGGGAAGGGAATACTCCCATCTTTTACAAGTCTTGCTGAAGAACTCTGAGCGTCTAAAGTGAATTGGTACTGCTATGCTGCTATTGGAACTGCACACTGCTATCAGGACAGCAAATGTGAGGACTGGAGAAAAGAGGAGACACAGGGATGAGATGTACCAAATACATGCTGACCTGGATGAGGCACAGTAAGCCAAGACTCCAAATGCCTTGACAGAATGACATGCACTCGCATTCAGCTCACAAGAGAAAGAAAAGCAGAGAAATGGACATCGATAACCAGCAAAGAACACTAATTGCAACCTCCCTAAAACCATTCAATACACAAAACTCCTTGTATGCAATACAATAATCATCCCCAAGATGTCCTACAGAGAACCAACACAAGAATGTATGGAAAAGTTTCTGGACTGGCACAAGGATTCTGGAGCAGTCAGTTATGAGGACTGTCCCTTCACTCCCTGGGTTTCAAAATTCTTCATCACTGCTCATGCTTCTAAGAAATTCTGTATATTTATTTTCTGCAAATATTTGAGTTTTGCTGCTCAGTTTGGAGAAGCAAGAATGAAAAGATGGAGGTAGCATTGGGAATAAAGCCTGGAAGACTTGTATCAAATAAGAAGAGAGACAATTTGAAAATTAACATCAAGTTTTCCAAATAGCAGGGAGCCAGCCTCAAGAAACTTATACAGAGATGGTTTATATTTTCAAGCAAACAATAAAATCACCAGGAAATACATAAGAGTTTTCAGCACAGCAAGCAACAGGCAAGGATTTTGCACCAAGTTCTCTGTCACAGCGCTTTCCCAATTTTTTCCAGGCAATACACAATTCCATACATTTTTAAAAATAATGAACTGACTTACCCACCATTCCTCTTTCACTGTGAACAGACAGCACTCTTGTCTCTGAACCTTCTTATTCTCACAAATATACTAGCAGGACACAGCGGGCAACCAGGAATTTAGTAAACGAGCACGAGGCAGCCCAAACTTGGCAGAAAGGACCTTTTCTCCTCTTTTCAGCTAACCTAAAGTATATTCCTCAGGCTAAGCCATGCAAGGGCTGTTGAGATGGTAACTCAAAAGGTCACAGGAGCAGCAGGCCAGTGAAGGATATGAGCAGCCATATCAGTGCAACAGCAAGACACCAAGCTAGGCAACAACAGCATTTGGATTCTGCACTAAACTTTACTGTTTTCAGGCCTTTGACCTGAAAACCTGACCTCTACTAGCTGTAGAGACCAAGACATCCTGCAGGACTAGCTAGTACAAAGGCAGTAAGTTATCCTTCAGCCTGCTAAATACAGGGAAAAAATTACCTTACTAAAGATAGAAGGATGGAGACATGGAGAATGAGAGGAGGGAAAAAAAAAAAAAGAAACAGGACTTTGGGAAGGATAGAAATACCAGGTGCAGGCATAAAAAGCCAACAGACCTGCCAGATTATAGCAAAAGCACTCATGACTGAAGTACACCATGAAGTTCCAGCCTATGACAGGCAAAATACTTTTTGAATAGCAGGCATCACCTGCCAAATCATCCAGCTGGCAACAGGGCCATACAGCGGGATTACCAGAGCATGGCTCTTCTCAGTGCTAGGTAGCACACTCACACAGATCTGTTGTCCACCTTTCTGTAACATGGACTCCCCTGTTCTGAAGTTCTTTTGATTGCACTCTCATGGGGGTGGAACACAGCACTCTGACATTTTTCTAACTTCATATTCTGAATCTACCTCGTTGACAACAGGATGAGCAGAGAGCTGATGCTCCCTGGTCAGGCATCAGCTTGTAGCTGCATTGCCATAAAATACTACCACCTTCTGCCATGACCCTTCTGCTCACAGCAAAAGAAAGGTGACCTGGCACTTTCCAGGGCCAACTGCAGGCTATGGAAAGCAGGAAGGCTCCTTAGGGGTGTGTAATCAAGTACTTCTGTGATCCACATTAACGTCTGCAGAACTTCAACATTATACAGCTCATTTTCTCAGGTGTCCTCATAATCTTCCTTCAACACTCTTCCAGCCTCTCAAACAGCTGTCAGAATAACACAGAGCGCTGCAGATGAAGTCATACCAGTTCCACATTGGCAACACTTCCCCAGTTCTACCGGCAACACCCATGTTTAAATCGACACGGTCTGCTTAATGAAAAAGTCAGTTAGCAAGCACCTCTGCTCCTGCAGAAAAGAAATCTTGTCTGGCTCTCCCAATGAGAGTCCCACACCTGAACAGGGATGGTATTCTACAATCTGAACTAAGTGCTGTGATGACAAAGAACACGCTGAAACAAAACACTGCCCTTCACACCTTCTGGCATCACCTTTTCCTACGGCGTTTCTAACAGTGAGAAAACAGACCAAAAGCCTCGATCATGCTCTTCAGGAAGCTGCTGAAGTTGAGTTCACACACTGAAGGAGAGCATTGAGACACAACACTGTGGTGTTGTGGCAGTAGGAGCCCATTTCCCAAATTCTAGGAAGGCCAAAGGCTGCAAGACACACTGTACACTCTGGCAAGCCGAGGTGGGAATGCCCCAAGGTTTGTTGCTACTCTGGAGCAATTGCAGCCCATGATGTGTTCCAGTTTAAACAGCTCACATTTGAGGGTGCACATCCAGTCGGGAATGGCTTGGGAGTGTTACTCTCAGTCACTCCTCACTCATCTCCTTTGCTCTCAAGCACATGGGAACAGCCCAAGCCACGGGGTCTTACCCCAGCTGCTGTTAGCTCCACATGGTTCAAAGAATTCACACTCCCAACAGCAGCACACTTCCAACAAACAAGACCTTTCTCCATACTGACAAGAAGTTCACAGGCAATGAACTACTCTCAGATGACTTTTCCAACAATTTATCCAAGGTTGCACACCAGTCTAAAAGATACTCAAAGTGTGTTAGTTTGTCTCACCAGGTAAAAACCAAGTCAATTAAAACAGCTTATTTATTCTGTTTTGAGGCGGAGGTTTTTTGTTAGTTCAGATTTTTTCAAGCACTATCAAGGAGTTGCTGTAAAGCAGGAACATAGAATTTAGCACAAAAGGCCCCAGTTCAAATGAACAGTTAGGGACTGTTTTTAATGGGTAAGGAAAGATGTGCACATACTCCAATAATTTTGAGAATTATTGGACAATTAATTTTTATTTTGTGAAAAAACTGTTGTAGCATACTGTTAATCTCATACTTTTAATATCCCTGCACTATTAATGTCAAATGTTCAACAGGCTTACATTAGATGTAATGACACATAGGAAAAGTAACCAAACAAACCATCCCATAAAACAAAACACACACACATATATATGCAGGATCCCTTGGAAAAGGTGAGCGATCTTGTCTTTTTCACACTGAATGGGACTCATTTCTGGAAATCCAAAAGAAAAACAAATAAATCCATAAACACAAAACCACCCAACTTGGAATTATCTTACTTCTTCATTTTTCCATTACCTACAGGGTAAAAGGGTAACTGCTGAGCTTCAGTTAAGTTTTTGAGTTATAAGAACATCACTGCGTTTTCTAAATGGACATAGTAAGACTCACTACAAGGTCCACAAATTCCTACTCCTCTATTATTCTTAATATTTCTTCTGTGTGTGGACAAGAGGATTCTTGGATTTCCAAAGTGTTAATATTTTAATTAACACTAATACAGTGAGTATAAGCAGGAGGTTTTTTTCCCTGCTTTGACAGAACAACTAAGGGAACATAAGGGAACAAAGTTCAAAATTCTGTGACACCTTAAATTTCTGTTACTTTCCACATATCCTTAACTTGCAGAATTCCAGCAAACATATCAGCTACTTTACAGAAGCCTGAACTCTCTGACAATGGACAGAGAAGAATCTTCATTTTTAAGGAGTTCTAGAGGCACAAATAGTTAAAAAACCTCAGCACACTACTTACAAACTATACTTTTCCTCTGGGAACAGACTGGGCAGAGAGGGGAAGAATTAGGGGAAAAATATGAAGGTATCATGGAGAAGAAAAACAATTTTTGATTAAGCAAAATTATATAGCTAGTTGATTAAAATTTTGTCTCAAATACGATTACTTTTCAAATCTGACATCAAGAACTCACACATGGCCCTCATAAACAGAATTAAAACTATAATCCCATTATTGCCGCATTGATTATATCACAAGGGAGTAATTCTATTTAGGTAATGTGATCCTGTAACAAGATACTAAAAAAATCTGTATGAATGTTGCGATTTTTCCATGTCTATTTATATTAAAAACATTTCCTTATTGTTCTCTCATATAAATACTGAAGCTTAAAAAGCATTCCATCTTTTAAACTGACATGCTTCTTTCTCCAAGTAGTTTATAACATTTTGCAAAGGAAACAAAGTTTTACTAACTAAAGCATTGTTTCTTTTAACCTACACTCTGACTTGTTAATTTCTTA
Source organism: Oxylabes madagascariensis (assembly GCA_013400675.1). Classification (NCBI taxonomy): domain Eukaryota; kingdom Metazoa; phylum Chordata; class Aves; order Passeriformes; family Timaliidae; genus Oxylabes; species Oxylabes madagascariensis. The sequence goes on from VYZR01127671.1 coordinate 121,096, forward strand.
AAAGCCTATTGAGAATAAGGTATTACAGACAAAGGTATTAACAGTATTCCCATTCTATTCATAGACTGGTATGTTTGACTCCATTTCAAAATTGGTGGGGAACTGTGCCAACTACATGGAAATCGAAAGGTCTGTAGTAAGACAATAATGAGACAAAAACTCCACCCTATTTTCATAACCATTTCATCAGAGAACATATTAAAAAGCAGAAATGACAACAAGATCATTTCTACTTGCAAATGCAAGCACTGTGTTCTGAGAAAGTTTGTCCATGTGGAGCAAATAGCAAGCCTTTCACATTGTGGATGTCCTGACACAAATATTTATAAACTACAAGGCTATCTGGAGAGTTTAATGAATGCTCTCTATGTCAGCTTGCCTGGCAAATATATACATTGGAAAAGGTTGATTAGTATCTAGGGTGTCAATACCCAGCATTTATGTATAATCCCTGAAAGATCCAAAGCTTTCCCCTTTCAAGCCTTGGACAATTACCTCAAAAGAAGGACACAGCCTCTTTGTTTGGAGCACCGTGTACCCTGTAACTCTGCAAGTGGTACATACTCTGAAGCCACACCTGAAAAACTGAAAAGCTGAAAAACTAAAGGTTATTAGGAGAGCATGTACTTCATTTACTAAACAGCAATAACACTTTGGAAGAGTCATCACTACAAAGTGCTTGGCACAGAAGTGGAAGCACTGGCTGCTGGCTCATCCCAAACCTCATGTGCACACACAGCAGTCACCCTTGGTGAGCCACAGCATTTAAAACTCCAGGGCTCAGTTTTAAGTGGGGAGAGCCAACTGTGAACATGAGCAGACCATCCCTGAAGCCTGCAGGGCAGCTGCATCCCCCTCCACATCTTTCTAGGCAACTTTCACCTCTTACTGGTACAAGTCCATCTGAGGGAAATTCCTTACCAACCTGAATTCCACCCAAAGCTCTCAGGTGAGGGGGCTGAAACATGAGGGCTCCCAAGGAGGAGAACAGGAGAAGGAGCAGAACACACTCCCAGACACAGCAGAGCCACCAGCTCAGCCAGGAGCAGGAGTGTGCAACAAAGCTTCAGTTCCAACTGCATTTCTGGAGCTACGCAGCACTAACGTGGATCCTCCCTACAGCACAAGGAACTTTTGAAGATGCCACCAGGAAAGCAGCCCATTTATTTAACATTTCTTAGGAAATTAATGAGGTTAAATACGCTGGGGACAAAGTGTGTAGTATTTAAATCTGCAGACTGGCTGCCAGAGGAGATGAATGGTGAGAGATCAGAAACTGAGACCTGCTTCTCCCTGTTTTCCTGCCCTAGCCCACTCCCTCAGAGGGAAGAAAAAATATCTTCACTCTAGTTGGTTTAAACTAAAAAGTAAATCCCACATTACATGCACTGCAGCAGATATTTTTGAAGCTGGCAATTTTGAAATGCGACACCATCATAAAGGTGGATTACAGATGTCCAAAGGAATCAAATATCTCCAGGTCCCAAAGACAAGAGCTTAAAAGGTTCCTATGTGTCCAATCCTTAAAAAAAAAGAAATAAAACAAAACCCTTCTACATATTCTACAGCTCGTAGCCAAATTCCTTACCTAGAACTCTGGGAATGCAGATTGAAGCAATTCTCTAGGGAAAAAGGAAACGCAGTTCATGCCCCTCTAACCAGTATTGCTGAGAAACAAGAACAAAGCTTTCCACCTGAATATCTTCATATAACTCATGCTGAAGGATACAAGAAGTCCTTTACCTGCATATACCTCTGACCAGAACTTCGCTATATCTTGTCAAAAACGCTACTTTACCTTACCTCCAAGACATAGTAAAAACTGCCATCAAAGCTTTTAAGTCCTAATTTTAAGTCCTAATTAAATCCTAGTTTTAAATAAAAGCTAAAGCAATCTGAGTATAACTAAACTCTATCACAGAAATGCAATTGAACGAACTATAAAATTTAACAGTGGATTTTGGAATACCTTAGATCACACTAATTTTAGACTATTCTAAGAAAAGATGAAAGACGAAAATGGCAGACAAGGGCACACTGATTTCTGAGGAATCATACAATGAAGAAACATGACTAGAAAATGGTTGATTCAAGCTTGGGTGAAGAAATAGACCATGATTATTAAAATATATATATATTTCCAAGCCTTATTGTCATAGTATTGTACAGTCTCTATGTGAAGAGACCTTTCACCTGAATGCAAAGACATAGCTCTACCTGGAAATGCCACACTTGGCCTCCGACCTGAGTGCTCCAGGAGCAAAAACCTATTCCTTATCCCCTTCTCTGGCTTCTGGTAGAAAATTACATGCACACACCACCGAAGTTCAGCAAAGTTTCAAACACACCACAGCTTAGCAAAGTTTCAAATATTAAACTCTTCTGAACAACATGCAAATGGACGTGTTTTAAAAAAAACACAGAAAAGCAAGGACCTGTTTATGAAAACAGAAACAATGGATTAAAATCAATTAAAACAGTAACACTATTACAACAATAATAATGGATTCAAACAAACTCTCTTCCGAACTCTAGGGAAACATAGTTTTAAAATACCCATTACCAAAAAGGCACTTTCATTTCTTCACTATCTGACCCTAAACACAGAGGTCTGTAACATTCAGTAGGTTTGCACAAATATCCTTTATAAGGTTTCTAATCAAGCGAGAGCTTTATGCACTGCCTGCATGAACGGGGTTTAAAGCCAAAACAAAACAGCAATTGCATGGTGACTGGAGAGCTATTTCAGGAAGAAAGCAAGCCATGAACACTGGTGGAGGAAGAACTCTCTTTATCACTTTTTAAAAAGCTGAAACCTCAGTTTCACAGTTATCTGTAGCACCCTGACAGATGTGAGGACACTGCTCTTGCCTCTTTGCAGCTGTCAGTCATCTAACAATTATCTCTGATTGATTTCACAGCTGAAGAAACACCTCAAAGCTGCCATGGAGCAGCTCTAACTCCACTCCTCTGGAATACCCTGAGAGTGGCTTCAAGAAGCACTGTTGGTCAGAGAGGTGAAAGCCCAATCTCCCAAACCAAACCATGGGCCAAGAGGAGAGAACAGAGACCAGCGACATCTTTCTTCCAGTAGCTGTAACATTTAAAAAAACCCAAGCCCAAACCACAAAACCTCCACAGCAAGCTGTCATGAACCTCCTGTCCCTTAGAAATTCAAACACTTGCCCTGACAACATCAGTAGCATCTGGTTTATTGCAGTCCTTGGATGATTTTTGAGACAGGTCCCTTGCCCTGTGCATCCATTTCTAGCCAGTAACAGCCTCATACTCCTTCAAGTCCTTCTGCATTTCCAGGGTACTGATTTTATTCCTTTCCAGACTGGTAAGCAAGTCTACCACACCTTCTTCAGAGTAATTGTTCAGTTGTCATAAACCTCGGTCCATTTCCCTTTTCTACAAGAATGGGAGGCCAGCTTTGGAAGCAGAGAGGATGCTGCAATCTACAAACACACACTACTACATTTGCTGAGTTTCTGTCTCCAGCACTGTCAGCTTGGCATCCTCTACAGCACTGAATTCACAAACCAAACAGTGAACTTCCTAACTTCGACTCTACTTTCATGTATAAGCTTATTCATACTCATGCTGGCACTGCCTCTGCCTCATTAAGGAACTGCTGACACCTCTTCTGAACTCAACACATCTTACTCGAACCTACTCTACTTGCACAGATGCTGTTTATTAGGGAGGATGTATGCATTAAAATTTGATTTTTGTTTCTTCACGGTTCAGCTGTTCCTGCTGTTTATCTCTATCTAAAGTAACAATTAGCCAGTAGGAAAATTACTATGTGACACAAACAGAGGATTACAACTTCAGGTAGGCAATCAAACAGCAGGGCACCATGAACACAGAAGAAACAGAAATGCTGTTCGGATACAAATGTCCTTGGCAATAGACAGAGGTGAGAGATGAGAAGAGAAATGACAGCCATATGATTTATAAACTGAATGCTTCTTCAAAGTATCCCATTAAGCATGAAGTATACAAAAATTTGCAAAAGCACATGCCCCTATTTTGAGATTAATTTGCAGAAATCACTGTAACAATATTATGTGACATCACATACAACGGCTATTTCTGTGCTGTCATTTGAACTAGACCGCACATCAAATTAAAGCCAAACACATGGTATATTAAGAATGGGTATGATTGTTACTTATTAAAAGAAACGAATCGGGAAACAGTTTCTCCCTATATTCCAGAGCCAACTTAACTTTTAAAATTTGGGGTTTAACAGCCGCAACGAAGTTATGAAAAATTACACATGCCATTTAAATAAGTATATTTGTATCTCTGCAAACAGGATACAATATGGCAAACAGATGCACAGGGTGAAAAAAAAAAAAAGGCTATGGACGAGATGAAAATCTTTGTTTTCCAGATTACTGAGCAACTGGAGACTGAGCAGTTACTTCAACCTACACCACCTTTAGACTAACTTTCATCAAAACACTCAATGGGGATGAACTCTCTAAATCAAGATGTGGTTGATTAACTGTTAGCAATTAATCCCTTGCAAGTATTAATTAATTAATGTAGTATGAAAAAAGTCGAAATCAAGTAAACAGAAAAATTATGTATGCAAGCACCACGGGCGATTTCTTCCCAGAAAGAATGAATACAGATAATAGTTACTGTTAATGCTGTTAAGTTTACAGCATTAGAAAAAAAACAACAAAAACCAAAAACCCTGTTTTCTTTCAGATTGTGCCCTGCAAGACAAGAAATTTTGTTGGAGCCGGGAAGCAGAATCAAAATTCTCAGCTACTTTAAGTAACATCCCCTGGGTAAGGCACTCGACTGCTCCTTTGAAGCCCTATGAACATCCGTGGTGGCTCACCAGAGGAACACAAACTTCTCTCAAGTCCCAGCGCAGCTGAGAGCGGAGCCTTCCCTGCTGCCCCCGCTCCCCCGGCTGCGGGCAGAGGCTGGGTCGGAGCAGCTCCGGTCCCGGGCATTCCCCGCTCCCCGCGGGATGGAAGCGCGGGGGGAGAACGGGACCGGCCCGGCC
>VYZR01127673.1:0-52268 GCA_013400675.1 Oxylabes madagascariensis
TGTTTATATTTTTGTGTTCTGAAAGCAGTGTGAGTCACACTTTGATTTACAGTCTGTCCCAGGAGAGCCCGGACACCCTAATGAAAGAGCAGGCTGCAAGGGTAATTAATACCTACCAGACATTCAACTGCACCATTAGTGAGCAACATGTGCCTCTGTGTGAGCACTGGCAGCTGGAGATGCGCAGGCAGAGATAATGATATCCACTGGTACAGCCCTGAGTCCCCTGTTAGCCACAGCCACAGCTACTGACACCCGAGGGAAGGAGACACACCCAAAGGAAATTTCCGTCACAGAGAGCAAAGCTGGAAGGGGGCCGGGGTCATAGTGAGATGAGGGAACTGCAGGAAGCCAGGGAATGGGCTGCCACTGAGGGATACAGGAGGGAGGCTGGTGCAGAGCATTGATTGGGGATGCTGCGATGGAGAGAAGTCAGGAGGGTGATGGATCACTCTTGCTTAAAACAAACAAAAACCAGGCAGCTTGCCAGGAACGGCTTAGGCCAGTTTCATTAAAACTCTTCATTCATCATGCTGAAACGAGGCGGTATTTGTTATTGCAGCCGTGGTGTGCTGGTGCAGGAGCTATTACGAGAGTGGGTGGCAATACAAGGAGGGGGCAGTGGGAGGAGATCGGAGGGTAATGAAGGATGGAGGCGACTGGGAGGCGACAGGGCTCAAGTATCACTTACCATACACTGAAGGGACAAAAATCACCCTCTGTCTCCTGCATGGATCTGGGCTGATAAGGCTTCACATCCATCCAGACAGATTTCCAGGATGGGAGAGGATTCCCTGCTTCCAGTTGTATTTATTCCCATCATTAGACCAAATAACGGCACCAAAACATGCTGGGGCTTGCTGTGGTCATGAATCCACTTAATGTCGCCTCAGGAAATCCTAACAGCAGGATGCTCAAATAAAAGCACTACACCTGCCTGGAGAGGGACTGGATGGATCTCTTACACCTTTTCCATCTCTGCAGTCCACACTAGATTCTGCTCTCACTGCCCATGCATCCAGGGAAAGCAGAAACCTGCAGAGGTGGAAACTGCCTCGCTGCGTGGCTGAGACTCCCTCACCCTTGAGTTTACTCTCACTTTCCACTTCATTGCATCTCCCGGGCAGCTCTGAGGATGCAGCACCATCAACACAAAGCACATCATCATCCCCCAGCATGAGCTAGGGAGGGCATGGTGCTACCTGCTAGTGGCTTTGTGAGTGACCTTAATGCCAGCACCAAATCCCCTCCAAAGATGTAATCTTCCTGTCCACCCGCATCCAAACAAACCCCTCTCTGAACTTTTTCGTCAGGTTCCCAGGCAGCGACCCACACACCCTGCAGCTGCATGGCTGGCAGCAAGGCCAGCCTTTGATTTTAAAGCCTGGTGACTGCAATTCCTCCAGAGAAATCAGGCTCCACAAAAGTGTACCTATTAAGTGACATCCACGCTGGCTCGTGCACAGGAACTGCAGCTGTGTAATTCCTGTGTGCTGGTGTGTATGGTGGGAGGAAGAGAAGGTGAGAGCTCGGTTTGTTGTGATGTGTTTTACTGAGCTGCAAGAATCCCTGCTTGTACACTGATAATAGAAATCCAGGAATACAATGATCAAAGGATTGAGATGAAGGAAAAAAAGGAAAAAATGTGTGTATGACAGGGAACATTTACACTTATTATTATTTACTGATTTTCATGCACATATAACAAAAGAGGCCTTGGAGTGTGCACATCCATGTGTATAGGCTGTGTCACCAGCCTGGCTTAAAATCACAGGCCTTGAATTCCCCAGTCTGAGCTCTTGCTTGGAGTAAGAGCTGATATTTCTTTCCACAGTATACTACCCTTCCAAGAGAAATGCTTTGTATGCCTGAGTGACCTCACAACCAACCTCGAAAGTAAGAAAGCTGTCTTTGGGGAGACATTTGAAACACTGAAATAGGTGCCCACAGGAGCCTCAGGGGAAACCTTAGCATCTCTCTGTGCCATGGTGCTGGAGACAGGCTGGTAATGGTGCCTATGCATTGTGGAGCTCACCCTCCTCACACTCCAGCTACAGAAACAGGTATGGTCTCACCACGAGAGCAAGAGACAAGGCCACACAAGTTACACCTGCAACATCCCCAGTCCATCCCAGTCGCAGCTAAGGGGTGGTTTTGCTGTGTTCTTTGGTGGCACAAAGTGCAGGCTACAAACCAGCACACTCACTGGCTGTATTCGGAAGGATCTGCTTCAGGAACAGCAGCTGCATAATGATAATCAGCACTGCCCCAAGATTTTTGAAAGCAACATTTTCTGGGAGAAAATTCAAGTTGAACCGGAATGGCATATTTTGCAGGAAAATATCAACTGTGCTGAAATCTTCAAGGAGAAATTTCATGACAGCATCTCATTTGGATAGGGCTGAAAAAAAAGTTGATATTGCATTATATGAATATAACATGAAGAGGAAACTAAATGCCTTGCTAAGTTTGAAGTCAAACATTTTTAGACTCTTTATGGATGTTTCCAACATTATAACTTTCCCCTCCATTTTTCCTCAGATCATGTGACAAAAATTTTGAAATCTTAGATTTTCCAAAGATGAAAAACTGGTTTTCCATCACTTGGAATTTTCCAAGGGATATATTGTTTTTCATTTTAACCCTTTTTTATATAGTGAACAGAGAAATGAATGTCTTCTCTGCCTAGAAACACAGCACAAGTAATCTCTCAGTGGAGACGACCCCAAACCTGGGCACAGCTGTATCTGACCCAGCAGCTTTGCAAGCCAATGGCCGAGCGGCTCCCAACATTCTCATTGTCCATGTCTTCACACATATGTGTCTGTTCTTTGGTTGCAGACCTATTTAGGCTGTGGATAGTTTAGACTTGCCTGCAGGGACTAAAAGTGGTATCCCTCCACAGGACTGCTATGACTCAGTGTTAGAGGCAGGGACAGGATTTAAGCCTTACACCCCGACATCCCATTTCCCTGTTCTTCCAGACGTACGACACTCATTTGTTTCCCAAAGTGCAGGGCTGGTTTTCCAATGCATGCCTTACCTTAGCTGATTAATAACTCACCCACTAGAAACTTTCTCCTAATGCTTGACCTAAATATTCTTCGCACTTCCCCTGTTGGCTAGTGAGAATAATTGGTCTCTCCTCTTTTGCAACATATTCCTTCATATATCAGCAGACAGGCATCACGTCTCCCTTCTGCCTTCCCTTCTCCAGACTTCAACAGCACTACACCAGGGGTGAGGGTGTAATTTGGCCCCTTCATACACAGCTCTTTCAGCCTTCCCTTCAGAGGGCTTCCAGCATGAAGAATTAGTCTGGTTTTCTCTGCTTTGATGGTACACGGGGGTGTTCTCCTTGTTTCCCCAATGTGTGTGTGACACAGCTGTGCCTCAGGAAACTGGATTTAAAGAGAATCATATTTGTCCATTTGCATCGATTGTGGGACTGAAAGGTTCTAGCAAACCCTATTCAAAAATCAATTTTTTCTGACTTAAAGGGGCCCTTCTGCATTCCAGTAATGAGAATAAAATACTGCATTTCACCAAAATCCTATTATACTGTCATGAATATCCCATCACGCTGTCAAGAACCAGGTGGCGGTGCTCTGTGGTGTCTTCCTTATTGATGGGCAATCATCCTGCTTAAAGGCTCAGTTTGAACAAGGTCTCAGGAAGCCTCGATCTTTTCCTGTGGTGCACTGAAGCCCTGTGGTTCCTCCTGAGCTGCAGCCACCCCCGTGATCCCCTGCCAGCGCAGATCCCCCTCCACACTGCACCAAGTGGGCAACTGAAACCCTCATTATCTTTTAAGAGATGCCCATCAACCTGCAGGATGAGGCTCAGAAAAGAGAAGTGACACCTGTGGCTGCTTTGCTGCAGATGCCACTGTGTGTGTCCAGGAACCAGGGCTGCAGCATTTCCTCTCAAGCACCAGATCTTTGGGTCATCTTGGTCCAACGTGTCATTTTGATCCACGTCCTCCATCTGGTAATTTTTACCAGCAGCCCCAGGAAGCTGAGGAATTCTCATTTAATAGACACACAGGAATATGCCAGTCCTATCAGGTATCATATTCTTCCCTCCTTTCCATATTTCTGAAAGATCCCAAATCAAGGCTCAAACATTTCAGCTTGGCCAAAGAGGGAAGGGGGAAAAGCAGAAATAAAATCTGAATCAAAACTTCTGAAAAGTTGAGGAAGATGAAAACTCTTGGGTCCAGATCCAGGAATAAATTTTACAGCTGGCACCTGTTTGCCTTCGTTACAAATGAAATGCAAAGCTCTGATTACACCACAAGCTTCAAGGCACTTAAAAGCTAACTGCAGATCAAACTTTTTCAGATGAAGCCATGTTCCACCCAGTCAAATTAGTTCCTGCTTTCTCCAGATGGTATCTCCCTTCACTTTTCTAAACTAAAATAAGTGTGTAAAGGAATCCTTCTGGATTGTCTTCCCACTTTTCAGTTCAAGGATACTGCTATTTCTTCCACTCCTCCCAGAAGAAATCAGGAAGGTAGGGCCCTGCAGCAGTATCTCCTTCACCAAGTAAAGCCCCAGAAATTCCACCTAAATGTAGGAAAACACCTTTTAATTAGACGAGTGATCAAACACTGGAACAGGTTGCCCAGACAGGTTGTGGAGTCTCCATCTGTGGAAATGCTCAAAAGCCAACTGGACATGGTCCTGGGAAGCCTGGTCCAGCTGGCCCTGCTTGTGCAATGGGGTCAGACTAAATGGTCTCAAGAGGTCCCTTTCCAATCCCAGCAATTCTGTAATTCATTCAACGTCTCAGGGCTCTGCTTTGCTGAAACTGGGGGTTATGCAGTGGTTTTCACAAAAAGTTGTGGAATACAGAAAGTCTTTACTAAGAAAGGACCCACCCTTTAAAATTCATTTTAAAAGAAGAAGTAGAAAAAACCCCCACCCCTTAATGGATACACTGAAAGTGTGATAGCTGCACAAGTATGCTAATGCAAGGAAATGCTAGAACTACATGGCACATATTCCTTAAATAACAAGATATATTGTGTCACTCACTTCTCTTCATAACTTATGCAGCATACAGATGAGTGAGGCAAGATTTCTCAGCTCCACGACTTATCTGTGCCTTATCAAACCTTAATATTCGGCTAGTGTAGTTTGCTTTTTCTTTCCTTCTTTCTTTTTTCCTTTCTCACTTTCTTTCTCACTCCAATAATTTCTTCCCTTCTTTCCTTTCTCCTCCTTTCTTCTTTTCTCTTACTCACTTCCTTCTTTTTGTTTAAAAAATAAACCCAACAAAAATCCATCTAAAATGCTGATAAAAAGAATAATTTGACATTCTTGGATCCTATAGTTGAGATTTAAAAGGCCGTCTGAGGAGTTTTACATGTACAGCTCCCATTTATTTACTTTTTAATTCCAACAAAAAGCCATCTGACTCTATGGACAGAACTAGGAGTGGATTTCCTTCTCCCTCACCACATAAAAGACTTCTGCTCTTCTTTGGGAGAGCGATGCTCCAACCTGCCTTTATTGATATTTTCTTGTGTGTTGCAAGTATGATCTTTTCAGTGTTGAGAGATTACTGTACTAAGACCACACCCAGTTTGCAAAATGGAGAACTGGATGTTATTCACGGAGCCCTTTTGATATCTAAATAATAATCAGCAATTATCCCAGAAGGTAGTGCCAACTACCCCCACACCAATAAATACCTCCCCTCCCTTGCTACTCACAAGCAGAAATTTCCAAGTTGTCTCTGACAAAAAAGGCTGTGCTTTTTGGTGAGAAGTGCCACCCTGACCCACCAAGCATCCTGGGCCACACTCACAAACCTCCTGCAGGGCTTCCACAAATCTTTCAGCACTGCCCAATAAAGGAAGGGAAGAACAACCCATAGAAGCTGCCATTTCTGACAGGTACCAACCAGAAACCTGAGAGCTGCTCCATGGAAAACTGGACTGACAGACACTGACACTTTTTTTGGGGACTGACAGACACTGTCTGACCCCACTCTTAAATGGCAGGCATGGTTGATTTGTTCTGCCCACTGCTATCACATGGGATTCCCCCTGCTCTGTGGCAAGATCCTGTGGGCCTGATATTTCTGAGTCTGAAAGATTTTAGCCTGCTAGCAGCTGCTAATCTTTTCCCAAGGGAAAATTTCTCAAGAGAGCTTCTTCTCAAAATAATCTTGGCAAACAACTATTTTTTCTCAAAACAATCTTTCTCCAGGTGGTGTTTTCGCCTTTCTAGTTCTGTTTCTCTAGTTTAACCAATGGGATTAGAGAGGTGTCATTCCTGTTCACCAATGATGTTAACTCTGTATCGGAACACGTTATAAAAGGTAGTAAGAGTTAGACAATAAAAGTTCTGTATGCCTTCTGAAATATATGGAGTCTCTCATCTTTTTCTCATGTCCTACAACGACAAGATCCCGCACGCTCAGCGGGTCTGATGGACTAATTGCCAAGTTCATACGTAGTGGGTCTCATCTGGAATTGGCTGGAACCAGGTGGGAAGAGGCGAGAGACGCAGTGAGCGGTGTGCTGGTAACAGATAACCTGGGCCTGACGGCCGGGCTGGCATCGCCTGCCCACAGAGAGGAGATGAGCGTGTTATCTTCCAGCTGCACATGCCCAGCAGCTGCTCCCAGTGTTCCGAGGGGAGATTTAGGCACATGCATGCACACACACAGTAGTTCCTATCTTCTCAGTATTTTAAAACAAGTGAATTTATCTACTCCCAAGAAGATAAATAAAATGGGAGTTCACTGTACTGCCACACACTCCTCGAAGAAGATATCCCACCCGTGGTCAGGGTGCTTCACAGGACTGTTCTCACACGGCTGTTCTTCAGCTGGGAGAGCAAATGCATTTTTCCAGGGGTCTTTCCCAAAAATCCAATGGAAGAAACGAGAGAGGGGATTCTTCTTGGATATAAGATCCCTTTGAATCTATCCTGGGTGCAAATATATACTTGTATCTCTTCAAGTTTTTCATAGTTTTCAAATACTCGATAGGACAATATTGGCTACTTTGTGCATGAAGCATCATCACAAAATTCATAGACTCTTCTCTCATCTCCAGCAGAGATGTGCCACCCTCTAGAGCCCAGCACACCTCACAACTTCACTGACCCATGCTGTGTAGATCCAACACAGAGCACTAAAACCTTTATTTCTCCCCCTCCTTCCCTCCCTCCCTTCTTCCCTTTGTCCCTCCCTTTCACGAATCATCCTCAACTGGACAGACACTCAGCCTCAAAAGGCGCAAAAGCACAGAACATTTTGCTCAAACACAGAGCCCTCACTCTACAGTCTTCCCTTCCCCAAAGCCTCACCTAAAATAAAGCAGGAAATATCCCAGCTCCTCACTTCCCACTTCCTGCCCTCATTACTTCACAGCCTGCAAGGATATGGTTTCTAATATTGTGTACAACATCTGTTTTAAACTAAAAAAGCAGCAAGAAGCATCACGCATTGCTGGCTTTTAGACAGAACTTATCTGCAAATAAAACAGACAATGTGCCTGTGTGCCCAATTGGGGTCTTTTGTTTCGCTGCTGATTATTTAATTTCAAGTGCCCTGAGTGTCTCAGGCATTTACCACAAATGAATGAAGATGCAGCTCCTGTGTGTCAGGAATATACAAGCTCAATTCAACAGAATACAATGAGTGAAGGTCATGAACAAGCAGGGGGATAAGCAGAGGCGCGAGTGGGTGGTTAAAAGCAGATCATTATTACTCAGCAAGGCCTGGACATAAAATAATGGCTTCTGTTCAGTCTGTTTTGGAGGAGCTTTATTACCTCTTTCTCTCCCCATAGGCAACAGAGTGAGGATGAGTTCACCCGGCTGATCTGACCGAGATTTGGCAAGTGGTTTCCTGAACAAGCTTGGGGATGGTGCAGCAGGCAGTGAAGAGGGGACCCACGAACAATGAAAAGGTTAAGGAGAACATCCATGCTGTCACACAGTTCCTTGAGGCATCCATGGACCAAACTCAATTGCCCTTGACTCTACAGAGCACTCAGGGACAGAGAGAGGAAAAGTCAAAGCACAGACAGTCTAAGCCCAGACCCCAGTGCCTGCTGCAATCAGGGTGCTGCAGACAGGAGCAGGCAGGGCAAAGGTTGTGAGACTTGAAAACTGAGGGTGAAAAGCTGGAGCTGGAGTTGCTCAATTTGATTTGCTCTGGCTGCCAGGATCCGTTCATGGCAATGGAAACACTTCCACCCTTTCCGTAGTGCTGAGGGAGCCCTCCATCAGTCCTGAAGCTCAGTCTGAATTTCCTTTATGACCTGATCTTGCACAAGGCTCCAGATGAGTCAGGTGTGCCCAGCTCATCTCTTGTGGAGGGGCACAGCCCATGCTTTCTGAATAACCCATGGTCTGCAACCACAGGCGCTTGCTTAGCAAACAGGTTTCCTACTTAACCATGTTTACTTCTTCTGTGAATCTCTGAGGCTATTTTGCCATGAGTGTTACAGCTTCCAACAATACATTTTGGTCCTTACCAGATAAAAAAAGAAAAGAGAAAAAAGAAATAATTTTCAAACCATTTTTGTCTAAATCTGACTGCCAGTCACAATTCTCAACTCAAAAATCTCTTTGGCACAGCGCTAGAAAAGCTATAAGCTGCAGAGCTTCGTTATTTAGTTTTCTCAATCTCTAGATGTATTATTTAACTTCTTGGCAATAATGTCAGGGACATAATCCAATAGAAATGCAATGAAACAAAAGAACCCAAAATTTCAGAACAGCACAAAATGGTTTTCAGTGCTTTCTTTATAGAAAGTGGAGGGGAAAAAAAGAGGAAAAAAAAAGGAAAGGAGGCATAACATTATCAGTGTAGAGATGACACAGCAGGCACACACTTAGGGAGGCAATTCTAGAACTCCCTTTCAGCAGGAAGTTTTTATCTACTGGAATCAATGGAAAACTCCCCCAACTGCTGCCTGTCCCCTCCATTATTCAACAACACTCACCCACTCACCTCCTTTCCAGGTTAAAAGCTACATTTCTCAGAGAGAAATTTATAGAGTGACCAATCTCATTTACGTGCCCCACTACTCAGCTTCCCCAGGGCAGCATAAATTTTTTTTCACAGGTGTCCATGAGGCTGACTTACCCAGAAATGCATGTCCCCATGGGTGAGATATCCTGAACATAAACCACCCATTCCCAGCACACTCCCTGGTTGTGTTTTCCATCTGAATCCTGCTTGTATTTCGCCTCAGTTCTCTCTAGCATTCGTTTGTTCTTGCTGCAAGATCATCAAGGTAGGAACGTTGCTCTATTTTATAGAGGTAAAATGCCCACAAGGAATAACAAGAAGAAGGAGGATCAATGTTTATAGTTTACAAGGTTCCTTGAAATTCTGAGATTAAAGGTTCTTTTTGCTGTTGTTTCAAAGTATGCTCTTAAACAAATAACCTGCTGTTCTCAACTACCAGGATGTATCCCTTTTCCTACATTATTATTATTACTCTAAAAATGTTAAATGGCCCTTCATTTTCTTCAAGGATCAAGAGTTTATGACAAATACCAATTTGTTCCTGACGCTGGGGAGCAAGCTGATGAAACCAAGTACACACAAGTCCATGGCTGAGACACAAAAATAGATGCCCCTGATCCCATCCATCCGCACTGCCTTCACTCTGAAATGCACTTTATCACTGCACTAACTGTACAAGGAGTATGCATTAAAGGTGGGGTGGCAAAGACTTCGAAAGTGCAAAGAACAGGACTGATTGGAGAAAGGGTGAGAGGATTTGCAGCAAGGGTGAAACATTACAGAGCAGATGATGCCAACAAGCGAAGATTTCTCTGACAGGCAGCGTGTCTGCATTTTTCTAGTCATGCTGAAGGGGAGGGGGAACATTTCCCTGGCTGATGCTCAGTAGCTCAGAGGTTATATATTTACAACATTTTTTATATTCTCAGACTTTTAAGTTCATAAAATATGCTCTGTATGGTACAGCATTACAGTTAGATGTCTTGGGTGTTAGAGGGAGGTATTTAGGAATAAAAACCCCTCCCCGCACACTGAGCAAGTCCAAAGCAACCTATCTACTCAACAAGAAAAGGTCTGCAAAATGCAGCACAGTCATTTGGTATTAGAAGGGTCAAAGAGGTGCCAGAAGACCACATATTAGTTTCATACAACAATATTAACAGTCACCAGCTTTTTGTGAAGGTTTTAACAACTATGGAGCTACAGGGACGTGTCTGTCCCAGCACAACCAGTGAGTCTCATGTAGATTTTTTGCCAGTTCAGGATTCCTCACATATTTGGCCCTCATACTACACATTAGTGTGGCGTAGAGACCACCGCAAAGATGAAATTGTATTACTTCCTGGGATTACTTTTTGGATACTAAATGGAGTCAGGATTCATGGGGTTGTCATTTGAATGTGAATGCAGAGAGTTTCAAATGACATCTTTCTCACCGGTGCTGGTGGAATGGCAGAAGAGGATTTATTTGAACACTAAGCAAAAATTCTTACCAAAATCTTAGAGAGCTGAGAAACGTGTTCTTTAGGATCTGAAAGTTTTATCAATCTAGTCTACTAGGTTGCTCTCCAGACACCGGACCAGTCTAGCTCAAGCCCCGTGAACAAAAAGTAAAAGCAAATCCCAAGCCCTAAAATGCAGACATCAATCTGCAGAACTTTCCAGAGCATCCATGGAGGTCAAAGCCAGCACTCCAGCTCAAGCCTTCTGCTTGCACGATGGCATAAAAGCAGGATAGGAAAAGGGAAGTGACAGGGCTGCTCGTTAGTTCACAGCCTGCAGGCACAGAATGTACCTGGGGAGCTGCTGCCTGCCAGGTACTGCAGGATGGCCCAGGCACTCATGCAGCATGCTGCACCTCAACGCAGGGGACCAGCCACAGCGGGGAAAGACCAGGAGGCCATGGAGCTGCAGGAAACTGGGGGAAATGGCACGCGACCGCAGCAGTGCTTTCTTCCTGGCTGCCCAACAATCATCTACGCTTATTAACTAACCCATGGCTGAAGGGGAGGGGCAGCAGCTGAAGCAAAATTGAGACCTGATGATGGAAGGGTATAGATTCAGGCCTCAGATCTGCTAGGGGTGTGAGTTGTGCCAGGTTTGTGGGGTACCAGCCCCTAAAACTCAGGGAGGACTGCAGCTGGGAGCAGGAGCCTTAAATGGGGAGCTGCCTTGGCCCCAAGCCTGTGAGCAAACTTCCTGAAGGGTAGGGTGACAGAGAAAGCTGCAGGTGGAGAGGGTGCTCAAAAACCTTATATCTCCTGTATCACCATACCTGCCTTGCCCTGCAGGGACTCGCACAAGCCCCTGGACCAGGATGGGGGGACTGTGGCAGTGCCAGGTCCTGGGGCACAGCTCCCAGGGCCAGGGTAGGTCGGTCGGGCAGGCAGCAGCAGGTTCCCTCCACCTGGCCCAGGGGAGGCGACAGGGCGCTGCTCCCGGCCCTCTCTCCGGAGACGCAAATGCCACGGGAAGCGATGCCGCGCATCCCCATTTGTCACCGGGGCCGGCATTAACAGAATGTTTAAAAGTCATGATGTCATCGCTATTAATCAGGGCCCCGCTGGGCCACGCTCCAGTGCTGCATATTAATCACCAGCGGCCCCAGGACTCGCTTATCTGGAGAGGCTAAGTTTAGATCCATAAAACATGATTTATTTTTAAAAGTAGCATTATTAAAGATGAGCTACAGCCTTGTTCACACTCCCGCTGGAGTCTCCCTTAGGAAAAGGTTGGTATTTTGGAGTTGGTGCGGACAAAGTCCTTATTATTTTGAGCTTGAGGACGCTGTCAGGTGTGATACTGCCCTCTGAATGTCTTGGACTTCTCCCCTACAAGGAGGAACCACCCAGTGTCCCCAGTAGAGTCACTCACAAAGAATCAACTTGCAGAACCAACCATAAGAGTCACTTTGGACTACATATGGGACAGGGCTAATGCCTCAGCAGGGAGAGCTGCTGACGTCGAAAGTCTGGTTAGATGCAGACCTGAGTGTCCTCACAGTGGTAACAAAGGGCATTGTCCCACACCACATGCCTGGTAATGGCCTTTACCAATGGCTGAGCCCGGTACCCAACATCTAGCATATTAAATTATTTTTTGTGATCTTCAAAGTGCTCCTGTAGGATCAACACTATGATTGATCCACACGAATGAGTTCATAAAAGCCTGCCTGCACTCAAATTTATATGAGTTTAACTCTAGTGACTTTAACAATCACTTCATCTCTGGTTCAATGAACACACAGGAGCTGTACGGGTTGAATAAAATCATTTTCTAAAATGGTCTGCTAAATTTGATTTGACTCCTTGCTCAACTGCTTGTAATTTGGATTAAAGAGGTTCTGCTGCCAGTTTGGTGTGCACGGGTGACATCAACATGAAGTTCCCCGTCCCAAATCAAGAGACTCCACCAACCTGTTTCAGCAGTTAACTATTTGTTCCTAAGCTAACCCAGTGAAAACCAGTGCAAATCTTAAGTGTGGGGCTCAACCAAGACATCTGGCAGACAGAGAAGGAGAGTGGAAAGTGTCACTGGGACGAAGCAAAGGACATTCATTCCATCAGCTAGGGAAGACTTCCTGCTTTATTGTGCACAAGAACCATCACCAATGATCACAGGACTGTCTCACAGGAACCACAGGGTAATAACACATGGCTGCAGGAACTGGCTCAGAGCTGTGTCACCACCACACTGCCTGGTCCCTGTGGGCTAGCTGTCATCGAGGGAGAAGGTCCAAGACCAGCCCTACTCTTCTTGGTGACAACTGCCTGAACCCTGATGTCCCACAGGCGCTATTCTGCTGCTCTCACCACCATGGCAGGTGAGTGCTGAGTCATTTGACAGCTTCACTGCTTCCAAGCAAGCAACAGCTTCTCAGCTTGCATCCTCAGCCACATCATTACCCTGGGCAGGGCTGCGCAGTGAAGCTCATCCAAATGATCACGGGGCCTCTTACTCATATGCAGAGAGAGAGACATAACACGGCAATCAATCATGCTGACAAGCCTTGGGATCCCATCTGACAGCAGCAGGGGATGCAGCAGACCACAATGGTCATCAAAGTGCTTAAATATGAAACTGCTTGCCTATTCAGTGTCATCTCAAAGGAGCCAAAGTTTGGCTTGCCAGTCTATAGTCAGTGGAAGAGGAACCTCTTCTGGCTAAGCTGCTCTTTCAAACTCTACCTCTCCCTTTGGGTCAGGCTTTTGATGAATGTGGACTCACACACAGCTCTTTCCCACTGCCTGCCTCTGAATTCCCCAAGTCTGGAGACTTTGACTCCCCACATTACATTTCAGAACAGGCCCTCTGAAACCCAAGGGCCAGAGGCTCACATGATGCTACTGCAGAGAGCCCCTGCAGCCATGTGTGCTGACAGCAGGGCCAGGGAAAGGGATGAAGACTCATGGAGCTTCCTAAATGAGCAGGTTAAGTCGCAGTCACCTCTTACCTGTATCTAATGTAATAAATCTAGACGCTGCAGATTACAAACACAATTACCGTGGCATTTACCAGCACATCCCTCTGGGAGGCAGGACCAAAACACCTCAGAATTTCTGGAGCTGAGCTCACATTGAAGGGCTTGCCCTGACTGATACAGCTGCGACTTTCTGCAGTCTTTACAAAGTTCAAACTAGAAAAGTGGGAACATTAAATTTAAATAGGTGTGCTGAGCTTTTTGGGTTTTGCCTTTTTTATTTTGGGTTCTTTATCTTTTGTGATACAGAGCAAAGGATGGAGAATACAGGGGAAAATCTGCAAGGAAACAAAGTCCAAACCTTCAAAATTTTCATTTACCTTCAAGTGGAAGTGGGATTGAATGTCCACCCGAGACAGGCTGGTCCTGGCAGGGTGACACAAACAGAAGCAATAGCAGCTCCAGAGATGTTTCTCAGGCAAAAGAAACAGGATCAGCTCTTTCCTCGCCAGGTCTGATAAGAGAGCTCTCAAATGGGGCAAACACAGGGTTTTGATTCAGTTTTCCTACCAGAAACCACTGAGTCAACATGGATGCTTACATCCCTTTCCACACATAATTGGCACTGATGCCTTCTCTGGGGAGAGCTGTATGAGGGAGTTATCCCAAAAGAAGGCATTCTTTCCACCATCCACTCCTGCACGTCTCCTCTTTCCCATTCAAATTCCCTGGGAACCATGCTATTTAAATCCCTATTTTACTGTAGTTGGCTCATCATGTTCCTCTGCTCATTAGGCTGGCAGCGTAAGCTCAGCAGCATTTGCACTTCAGCATGAGAATTTCTGCTCTGAGGTATGACTGTCATCCACTTGCCTGGACATGTTGTTCCTAAAAATAGCATTTATCCTTGTTTTCTCTTTCTCTAAAATAACAGGCAGTCTCTCTACTTTCTGAACCTTGATCACCAAATTCCCTTCTCATATCTTCACAACCACTCCCTCAGTGTCCTTTTCTCTACAGAAATTATCCTAAAACTCTTCCTTGCCAATCCAGCAGCCGACCTCAAACTTTCCAATGAGTGGCTTCCCCCTCAGGTCCCTGAAGGTCAGAGGGTGACCTTAAGATCACTTACCCCACACCCATATTGGGTTTCTTGTGATGAACACCTTAACCACAGACTGTCACTGACACTGAATGGTCACAGCTGGCTGGGGAACCAGATGAGGACGTGTAAGCTGGGTGCCACCATGACACCCTAGCAGTATTCCCTCCTCATGGCTAGAATGGGCCTACTAGGGAAAATCCCACCTCTGACAGAGACAAATAACTTTTTTTTTTTTGTCTGGAGCAGACTCATCCTGCAATTCAGAGGGAGAGGAAACAATTCTAACAGCTGTATCCCTCCTCGTATTCAGGGATCTCAGCATAAGACATAGACAACCTCGGGCTGTTTGTGTGCCTGTACTCACAGAGAAGGCACGATAAACAATGCAGAACTGCAGCAGCGTGGATGTCACCTCCCTGCCCTCCTCATCTCATCCTTGTAGGCTCCACTATGTCCCATACCCACGGTGCCTCAG
This sequence comes from Oxylabes madagascariensis, assembly GCA_013400675.1. Classification (NCBI taxonomy): domain Eukaryota; kingdom Metazoa; phylum Chordata; class Aves; order Passeriformes; family Timaliidae; genus Oxylabes; species Oxylabes madagascariensis. The sequence continues at coordinate 15,001 of VYZR01127673.1, forward strand.
ACACATCTACCACACAAAAAGGTAGAAACAGATGAGAGGCTCAGTATGGGGGAGAAGATTTCTGAGTTCAAGATGCCGCCTGTGGCTGTGCCCTACTGCCGGTTCCCTCCAGGTCTTGGACAATCCAAGCAAAACAGAAAGATTGCATGAACTCACACTGCCATAAGGGGGAATTGGGACTTCATTATCTCGTGGAATTGATGATGAAATGCAGTATCTCTGCACATCCCAAGACTCCTGAGCAAAGTACAAACCAAAGCCTTGCTAACTCTTTATTATTAAGATCTAAAAATCCGACGTGTGCCTTTGTAACTCCTTTTCTCGATTGATGAGAGGAGGGCCCTGAGGGAAGAGAAAACATTTTCCAGGGAAGAAGCTTTTAACATCAGAAGGCAGGAAACCAAACAGTGCTCCTTGTGCCTCTGCCTTGAATGCCGGTGCTGCCTTTTCCTGTGCAAGTCTGGTGGAAGGAGCACAGTGCCCAGCTTGCCCCGGGTGGGAAGGGAGAAAACAAGCTCTTTACTGAATGTTGGGCACTGTTTCTTATCACCTGGCATCCAGAACTGTAATTTCGAAATCTGGGCAAAGCAACTACCAAACAATCTCTTTCTGATTTGGTAATGATTTAAATACTTAATGCAAGCACAAATTGGCTACAGCTAGTGTAAGTGAACTGAAAACCTTGCTTGTGTAAACTCTTCAAGAAGAACAACTTCTAGTGGTCCCAAAAGCAGCTTCAGTTTACACATGCTCTTCTTTCTTTCCTTTCTCTGATGACATTTAACTTTTCTCAAAATCAAAAATATCAGGCCAAGCTTGTCTGTGCAAAACCAGAAAGTTTTGACTATCTGACCACGTCACCTTGCTTAGTCAGTCTCCTGCTGGCATCCACCACGGATCCAATGCTTCCATAGCTCCAGCACAGCACAACTGCATATCTTGCAGAATGGGCACAGAGCAATGTAGAAGTGCCAGCAGAGTGCTGCAATGTGTGAAGGGATCTGAATTATATAATGTATTGCACTGTGTTTTGATGCATTCTCCTGCTCAAATGCATGTAATTGTTTCTCTAGCTCAGCTTCAGGATGTGGATTCACAGACAAGCACTGTCTGTGCTGTCCAATGCCAACACTCAGGGTGCCCTCAAGTTGCAATTAAGATTAAACCACAAAGAAGTGCACTGCTATGCTGCAACGCCTTCCAGGTGAAAATACTCTTTAGTTCTATGACTATCAAATCAGGGTTGTTATGAAATATGAGACTGAATGATGGCAAAAGTGTGTATCTGCAATGTTTCCTTGCTGAGAGACAAATCAGGAGAACATGGCTTTGACAGATCCAGCAGAAGGACCAGGTCAGAGAGGACCACAAGAGCCAGAAGGATTCTTTCCGTATTGTCACCTTACTCCACAAGTGAAAGAAGTCAAATCTTTACTTTGAGTATTTTCCTTTGGTTTCTGGTTACATTTCTTTAGAAAGCAGATCTAATGAAAACACAAGAGAGACTGTTCTTTGTGGCCACAAGGTTAATAAGAGTGGAACACAGGAGCAGCAGGAGCTGCAGGAAGAATAATTCCTTTTAAAGCTGGAGATAGGAAGCCCATAGGTGGTAAGTGTGACATTTCCGCACGGAGGAGTCCAGCTTAATTACCTACAATTCAAAGGTAGAAAGTTATACATTAAGGCAGCAAAAAGAAAGTAGTAGGAGAAGACAGACTTTGGCCGCTCATGAAGATTTAACATCATTAGCTCTCCAGCTTCCGAGAATGTTCCTGTATTTTCACTGGCCAAACACCAATACAGCTAATTGCATTTGTGTTACCTGCAGTTCAGCGAGAAATTGCCTCCTTCTTATTGCCTGCATTGTTGTATAGTACAGAAACACACAGCAATCCCAAGCAGAGTGGCTCTACCTCATTTGGAGGCAGAACAATTCCTGTGTGCATTAAGCTTGGCTCAGCAAGACAGGCAGACAACACCAAGGGGCCAGAGCTGATTTTATTCAGATGGCAGCCAGCTCTGGCGTGGTGACTGGGACAGCATCCACAGGTGCTAAATGCCTGAAAGTTATTTGGCACAGCCTGCATGACTGGGCAGAGCTGGTAATCATAATATCTGGCCAATTGAATATGAGTCACCTATTCACCTACTCAGTATTTATATATGCTACCGACAGACATATGGTTTACAGCAAACTAGGGAACAGACACTGCTGCACACTCATTTCTTCATCTTTCCCAGCATTTGCTGATGCATTCTCAGTTGAGACTAACACAGGCCAAACTTCCTTTCCAATATACCACTAAAAAGGCTATATTCTGACAGCTGTTGTTATTGCCTTAATCTCTTCTCTGTTGCTCATTCCTAAAATGAGGAACTGGTGGCCAACTCTGAATTACCAAACTCCCAAAGTCAGACATGCTGAGAGGACCAAGACTGGTTTGCCAGATACATTTTCTTGTGCTATGAAGTCAGTGTAAGAGCTTCCCATCACCCCACCCTCTTGTCTGAGTGCTATTTGCGTCTGTTCAGTTGCACCAATACAGGTGACTGTGAAGACACACAAAATAAAATAGGTACAATCAGTTTAAAAAACCTGTAAAAAAATTGCATAATTTCCCCAAACAGTCTGATGGGAGTCGCTTCCTCAAGCACTGCTGCTCAGACAGCAAAAAGGAGCATACCATTAGGAAAACCTTTCCCTTGGGTCTGCTCCCAGCCAGACGAGAGGGGGGAATCATTGCCCAGCCTGGGCTTAGTCCATAAACCATTTTTTTCTGTTATAGGCAGAAAGAAAGAAAGCAAAGGGAGAGAATCAACATTCACATGTGAATGCCAGAGAAAGCAAAACATTACATGGAGTCACCTAATGCTTCCTTTGCAGGGCACTTGGCTGCTCTGAGATGAGCAGATGAGGGCAAACAGCCCCAACCCTCCTGTTCTTCCTGCACTTCTGCTGCTGGACACGAGGAACCTGCAGGAAGAAACACTGCGTACCCAGGATGTTCACTACAGACAGCTCCTCAGCTGCAACAGGACAAACAGCCACCACCTGCAAGCTGCCAAGAGTCAGATCTGATCAAACCCGTTCCCTTAGCCCTATAACGTTGCAGTAAAGGCTGTTTCTGCCTGTGTCTGCTCTGAGTGCCTCCCTCCATCACCAATTCCCAGCTGCTGAGAGACCTGGACCAGGGGATCCCCTTGACTCTCCTAGTCACTGTATTTGCTGGCTGGTAAAACCACCAGTAACCAATGTGACCAGAAGATCTTACGGACAAAGTAGGTGACATCTCTGAGGCAACTGAGAATGGTCACCTCTGCTTTCTAAACACCCTTTTGTCACCTCAGTCTTCATGCACTGAATAAAGATGATTAAAGTGGGAGATCCTGGAAGGGCAGAAAACTTCAAGACTTGCCATTATATTACAAAAGGGCTGGAGTCACTTCAGAGCTGAGGTGGTAATCAGTTTCCACTCTCAGCTCTGACTTAAATAACTCTTCATATGCATTCCCCTAACTTCAACTCATAATTGCAGGGTTTTGTACTGAAGGTAAAAAGATTGTTTTCCTCCCTTCCCTCCTCCTCACTGCAATTTGAAGAATTTGGACCTGTAATTGAAAGAGGTAGGCAATGCCAGACTGAACCTTTGTGAGACTAAATGTTTCCTTAGCTTCTTTTGCTTGAGAAAACAAACCAAACCACCCCCACCCCCCAAAAAAAACCCCAAAAAACACCAAAAAATATTTTTTTCATCTCTCTAAGTTACTCAGAATTCAAATGTCTTTGAAAACATGCACATAGGCAGCAGTTGCAGAAAGCAAGGTGCAAGTCACAAATACAGTTAGGTGTAACAAACTAAGCATGTAGTTGTATGTAGTTGGCATTCTGCTAGCCAATGCTAGTTGGAATTGGAAAACCTTCCAAAAGCTGAAATCACTTGATCAAGGAGCTTTTCTAGTTTTAGACAAAATGAAAATCTCCTAAAACACAGAAGACTCTTTTCCACTGAAGACATGGAAAATTTTTCATCAAAACACTTTCCACTAGCTCTGAAAGTAGCAAATTGCTGCATATAGAAATCACAACATTCATCCTGTGCTGTACTAAAGCAGATTAGACTTTCCATTACTTTTGCTCTGTTTTTTATTTCTAGAGGTTAAAATTTTGGCCCCAATTAGATGTGGCACTTAGTATTTTTGCTATTTGCATAAACCTTGTGTTTGCACTGGATTCAAAATAAAATACAATCCAGGCAGTCAGTTTGCTCCTACAGAAGTGCCTCCACAAAAGTAAAAATTATCCATCTCTCCAAGCTTTTTTTTTTTTTTAAATACTGATTGCTGTCTTCAAATTTCTGCAGGTGGCTAATTAATAAATTGCTTTTAAAAAATCATCGCAAAGACAGAAATTTTGCACTTGCTGTGGCAAAGAGCATCATGAGGCAAAGAACTGCTTATCTCCCATCTGTCCCTGACAACGGTGGGAGAAATAGGATCCTTAAGCTGGTCACAAATCAACCTGTACAGAGTACCAGCAGAAATATGGGCCCCACATAAAGAAATTAAACCTTGCACAGGTTTCATTAACTTGAATTTAATGATTACCATGACTTTCATCTGTAAATAATTTTACACATGTGTAGCTTGAGTCACACTTAGATCTTCTGATGCCAATAAGGATTCAAACTTCATATAACTCACGTATATGGACACAGAAAACTCTGGATGCTGCACTTAAACTTCCGTTCTAGATATCTAACAGCCAATAAATATGTAAGGGAAAAGGGAAGCCACTGTTATCTTGTTGTATGAGATCTGGCAAATTAAAAACTGACTTACTAAACACATTGGTGCATCTTCCAAAAGACCCTAGTTCTGCCCACCTGGTGGGCAACAACTGCCCATTTCTGCAAGATGCACTTCTAACAGCCACAACCAGGCGCTCAAAAAATCACTGTCTGCAGGAAGACAAATTCATCGAAGGCATGACGTTTTGACATCCTTCCCACCTCCGGACAATTTAATCTGGCAGTAAGTAATGTACTCGTCTGGTTTGATGAAATAGACACCCTGACCCTTTCTTACACTTGCAGATTGATTGATTGTTTGTACCTGAACAATTACGCCTTAGCAAACCGGCAAAAAAACAAAACAAACCTTTTGGCCACAACATTTAATTTCTGCTAGCAACATTTCACAGCTGTTACTTCCCTGTTTACTCAAAGGAACTTACATTTTGCTTTGTAAAATGCCTTACGCTCCCATTCTCATTTCCATACTCTGCTGTAGGTAAAAACCTATTTCCTTTGAGTTCCTTAATTGAAATACATCTAATTCCACTGGCATTTTCCAAGATTTGTTTACAGCAGAAGTAGCCACTTAAAAAGCAACAATGTTTTTTAAAGGAACATATCCCCTAATTCATATTGCAAACAACTATTCAGATTACCGTGAAGAGGAGTATTCTCAAATACATCTGTCTTTTTCCCTCCCCCGATAGCTTTTTGTTCTCCTCTCAGCCTGGACAATGAAAATCAATGTGGCAGCTTTCCTTTTTCTCTCCAGTGAATTTAAGTATCAGGTGACAAGGAAGCAGTTTTTAAGACAACCCTTTGCACTGGAACTTTTACAAAAAATGAACTTCTTAATGGAAATTTCTTACTCTTGGCTTGTGTGGGGGAGAAAAATCAACAACCACCACCTTTTCTCTCTCACTTTTTTTTTTTTTTTTCCCCTTTTTAAACAAAGCAAAAATCATCAGCCAAATAGGAATTGACAGCATTCCTTTAAAAAGCAAAATAAAGCTCGCCCCAGCTGGGCACTCACCAGGCTGCTTATATTTATTTGTGTCTCACGTGCTGGGCCCATGTGCAATTCAGCTTCCCTTGATGTGAGCAGGCTTGCTGTGCTCTGCCTTCCCAAGTCTCCCCGGCACACTTAAGCTTTTTCTCTGGCTCCCACTCTGTGTCACCCCGGTGCCCCGGTGGAGCACAGCTGATCCAAGCCCCCAGGAGCAGCCCAGACTCCAGCGCTGGCTCCAGTTCCAAACTCAGACAAAGATCAAGCCCGTCCTTGTCCCAGACCTCCAGAGCTGCAAGCAGAGGCTGGAAACTGATACTCACCCTTCCAGAAATGAATCCTAGAGAAAACTCACAGGCCCCACTGAGGTTTCCCCAATCAATCGTTCTTTACTTTGGCTGGCATAAGAAGCTGAAAAATCTATAAGAATACTAAAAAGCACTTTCAGTTTTACTCTGACTCTTTTTCCTCAGCATTGGGTGATATTTTTTGGGATGAGCCTGCTATGCAGCTAAGCATCCTAACTCATAAGGAAGAATCACAACTTTATTTTTCTTTTGAGCAGTTAAAATTCCTCCCACTACCTGCTTTCACAATTGAAACTGACCCCTCCACTGTTAAAACATGCATTCTTGCCTTCCCTGTGACCAGGCTTCTTCTGGTTTTCATGCTCTGTAAAGGCTCTGGCTCAGAAGTAAGGATGACAGCCATCACATTGACCTAAAATGCCCTGCCTCTGTCCTAATGCAGAGAGACTTGAGATGCTCATAGGTAACTCCTACAGCTCGGCACTTTGCAGCTTGGAATTTTAAGATGAATAGTCACGAATTTCAACATGACTTAAATCACCAGAAGACAAATTTTAATCATGGAGGGTCTGCTCCTTGAGAAGCTCAAGTATCCAGGGATGGGACAGACATGAGCCTTTTAGGATGTGCAGCATGACTTGATACTAATACCTGACATGTTTGTTTTGTTGGTAGAAGTTATTTCTCTTTCCCTCTTTCTTCTTTGCAGAAAATATTCCTCAGCCATGTGTGTGGCTGTCCATCTGCCCTCTTCCTCCCCTCAGTCTCAGGTTATTCCCATTTGAAGTCGACAGCCCAATACTTAACGAGCTTCCCTTATTACACCAATCATTTCTAACAGCTTCTGAACACCAGTCACATTTTATGACTGCTTCTTCATATCAGCACAGAGCACTTCCATTTGCCTTCTTACTACAGAAAACTTGTTTTAATAAAATCCAAAATGAACAATCACCTAAAAGCTAAGGACATGTTTCTGAAACAGAAAATGAAGCAATGGGTCTCCTTGGTTTGTCTATATCAACACAGAACTTTTCTCACAGACTTAATTCTTACATCATCAGAAAAGAAAGTCATCACCAGTAAATTGTTCCTACCGAAAGGACTGTCCTGAACAAAGAGTGATACAATTTAAAGGGAAGAGAGAGAACTGGACGTAGAGGTGTTTTTTTTTTTCTTTCTCAGGGCTCAGTTCAGCTCCTCCTGAAGAGGGATTTTGTTTGCTTGTTGTATTATTATATGTATGCAGGTCATCTGAGTGTTGCCAGGGGTTGGGAATTTCTGCTAAAAATCCTTTTTGACAATTGCTTTGTAGTTTCGGTATTTGCAAACTGCTAAACAAATTAAGAATAGAAACAGAAAAAGAATTAGGTCTTCAGCAGTCATCTGACATCCTATTTTAAGCCTGTTTCTGATGACATGCCCTCTGACATTTTTTTATAATGTCAGTGACTTTTAAAATTAGAGTTCAATCAACTAATTTTCAGTGCTCTTGTGCATTAGATTCAACAAGATGAGTCTACCAGAGTAATTTTAATCTTTGATTTGTTTTTGCATTGTTTGCTTTTTTGTTCTTGTGCCATAGAGTGGCAAAGTGAATGAAAGGACATTTTTCCATCTAAAAAATTCTACCTTCAGGTAGCTGTAGGCAGAAATCCAGTGAATCCTGTTCATTTCTTAGTAGGTAAAAACCCCTTAGTCAAGGCTTCACATGGTCTGTCTTTTGGGGATGGTTTTATTCCTTTGTTTATCTATCTCATAAGGCAAACATCTGTTCAAAATCAGGTAAACTCCAGTTGAAACTTTAACTACAGAAGAGCTACATTCATTTCAGAATAACTTCACTTAGTAGAATTCATTCACCAGAGTCCTTGCAAAAATTATTCACCATAGGCAGAATACCACAAGCAGAAAACTACAAACCAAAGTTTATTTTACAGAAGTAAACACTAGTGAAAATTTGCATTGTAACACAACTTTAAGATTGAAATGTAAAATGTTTCCAAATTAAACAAGATGGAAGCAAAAGCAGGCATTGGTTACATTTTGTGCTGTTATAATTTACTACTTTTGTGCAGTTGTGACAATGGAACTGGAGATTCAAAAGGAAAGAAAAAAAAAAAAAAAAAAAAACAAAACACAAAAAACCCCAAAAAACCAAAACAATCGAAAGAAAAATGTGAAAGAGAAGACACTTGAGAAGCCACTTCTGTTAGAGAGAATATCTTAATGTGAACTTGAATCAACTGAAGGAGTGACCAGATTTGACATGGTAACACAATCAGGTTCTTCCTGATACTGATAGGTAAATCAAAGCAGAGCTGCAAGAAGTGGCTGTTCGACTTCAATGAGCATTAAATGAGAAAAAAACAAACACAAAGCATCCATGAAGTTCATGCAATGTGAGGCAAGCCCAAAGGAATTCAAAAGCCCAAGTAAACAAAACTGCTAACCAGTGACCCAGTGGGAGAAGGGCAATTCTGCAGCAGCTCTGTTCCTGTGCCTCTGCAGCTCAGCCATTGCTTACAAGCTTTGCTGTTCAACCTACATCAACTCAGGGACAGACAAGAAGGAGAAGGAACAAGTGAGAGGGAAACAGCATCACCACAGCAAAAAGCTCTGGAGCAGAAAGAGCTGCAGTCCCAAAGACAGAATCTCTTCGGTGATACAAATTTGTGTAATACACGGAACCAAGGTGAACCAGGACTGTGAAAGCAAAAGGCAACTTTGGTGAGAGTGAGCAAGCAACGACAGAATTCAGAACCCATCCAAAGAATAAGATGTAAAACAAGAATACAAAAGCAGGAACTTTAATATGCAGAGAATACACCCTGAAAACAGGCAGGTAGGCTCCAATGGAAGTGATTCTAAAGGAAACAAGGAAAGCTGACAATTTCTCAAAGGAAGAGCACTGAGACACCCAGTGTCCTATTGCAGCACATAGGAAGGCAGCAGGACATGACTAAATCATGAGCACTTCCTTTGATCTTGTATGAAGGGAGCACAGACCCCAGGTCTGGCTACTGGGTGGGAAAAGGGTATAAATGATGCACAGATTCAATCAAAAAGCAACAAGCATCCCCTTTATTCACCAGCAGAGAGTGGAACAAAAAGAAAGTGCTAATGAAAAGGGACAGATGACAGTCTAAAGGCTGAATAATTTCTGGAGGACAGTTCATTAAGTAGGTCAAGTGCAAGCATCTAACACTATGCTATTAATGCCAATGGCATGAAAGCCAAGAAAAAAACCCAGAGGAATGTGTATTCAAGCTGGCTGGTCCTGACAAACTTCTTCCTTTGAATACTTAAGAGAAGCAGCTGAACCAATTCCAGTTCATGGAGAACATGAATCATAGAGAACAGAAAAGACTTAAGAAGTCTGCAAAGGAGAAACATGGTGCCTAGCTTTAAAAAATTATGCTAGAGAATTACAGACCACTCAGTTTAACTTCCATCTCAAGAAAAAATATTGAAAAAAATAATCGAACTGTATGTAGAAAGCTAAAAGGATAAGTACGAAGAGATGAGTAACAGACCCTGTTGAATTGTCAGAAAGAAATTGTGTCAAGCCAATTTAATTTCTTTGTGTGACAGGTAATGGGCCTTGGGCAAAGGTGACAAGCAGTAGATGCCATATATCTTGACTTTTAGTAGGATTTGTGACTGGTGCCTGTGATAGTCTCTTCAGCAATCTCAGAAAACATGGACTAGTAACTACTCAAGGGTAGGAATAAAACCAGTGTCACAGCCTGACTCAGAGGGCCGCTCTCAGTGGTTTCTGTCAACAAGGGGAACTGCACCGAGTGAGATCCTCAGGGGTCTCTCACAGGACAAATATGCTGAACATATTATCCTCTACATGAACAATGGTATGGAGTAAAGATCTGGTTTATAAATTATGTTGATGATACCTGACCACTGAAAGCTAACATAAGAATTGAAATGTATCTTTCAAATGTGCAGAAGAAGTGTTAAATACTGAATGAATACAACAAAGATCAATTAAAGCCTTTAACAGGAAGATACAACCACAGGGATGCAAGATAAGGGAATAATTAAATAGTCAAAAGTTTTTCAAAAAGAAAATAATCTGAGGTGGACAGAATGTAATGATTTGCCAGCTGGACCTATCTGAGCACTATTATAACACTGAGAAAAAGACAAATATCATGTAGACATAGGGATCTGGATATATGATATGATCTTTCCACTCTACCAAGCACTGAGTGGCTTCTGCTGGAATACTGTATCTTGTTTTGGACATGACACTTTAAGAAAGATGTGGGCCCAAGAAAAGAGTCTAGAGGAAAGCGAACAAGAATAATTATGCCTCTAGAAAACACCTCTTTCAGGGCAAATCAAAAGTCAGCAGAAGAGAAGACTGAGGGAGGGATGACAAGAATCTTCATGTTTATAAAAGAGTGTTTAAAAAGGGCAAAAAATCATTTGTTCTTTACGTCCACTGCAGACAGAGCAAGGAGTAACTGACTTAAATTGCAAAAGGAAGGATGCATGCTAACTAGCAAGCAGAATGAAAGCTCTATTGGTAAGCTTGGGAAAGTACTAGAAAGTCTGCTTGGGAAGGGCATAGTCTTTCTGGTACTGGACAGCTTTCAAATAAATCATATGTCAGGAATAACAGATGTACAGGTGACTGCATCAAGGTAGAGAGATTGGCTTGTGATGTTTTTAAGGACTCTCTGAGTTCCTATTTTAAGACTCTTTGGAACTGTTCACTTTGAATGCTGGCATCAACCTTGCTTTCCCCTAAAAATGATGTTTGAGAGATGAAATCAGAAAAAGAAATGCTTCAGGTGTATTTCCTAAAATGTGTTTTCTCTGTCACTGCTCTGCAGGATGAAATCACCAGCCCTCTGCCTTCTGAGCTTCAGTGAGAGACTGTGTCTTAGCAAGGGTTACATTGGCATTGACTCAAAGATAGTATTTATTACAGAAAACAAAAAACTTTATTGTGACTCAAAGCCTGTTAACATGTGCTCTTATAGAGTCCCAAGCATCTGGGCAACATTTTCCTAGAGAGAAGGCGTAAGCTGGTTTAGGTAAAACAAGAGACACTGTGTGGGACTTAGATTGAATGTGATATCTCAGATTTCCATTGTGCAGACTGTCTTCGAATGAGTTGGTGGGTAAAGAGACATGCTGAGATCTTAAGGGAATACTTTTAAGCACAATCTTGAAGTAATTGAATTAAATCACTCCTCCACACACCAAGTTTTTACAGAGAGAGCTAACAATAAATACACAAATATCTATATAAGGGCTTCATTAAGATCACTTACATTTGGAGTTATATTTTTTTTTCAGTCATCTCCAAATGCCACTGATTTTCTACAGCAAGCCTTTCCAACTTCTTGACAACCAGGACAGCAGATTCTGCTAAGGCAGTTTATTTGGGAGGCTGAATGGTAAAAATACCTTACAGAACTACATACTGGCAACAAAATTACCTTAGTGGTAGCAGGAACTGTCCCTGCGACCACAGTGCAACCTTGAAGCTACCAAAAGAACAGCCTTGAGTTCAGAGACAGAGATGTGGCCTCCATCTTTAGGGATGGGGAACTGAAACAAAAGCCCGGATTCCAAAAAGCTTTCCTGTGCTCTTCAGGACATACCTGCCTTTGTGGATATGGCTTCATATGACTTTAGTGCAGTTACATGAGAAAGCAAAGCATAGCTGGACCCGCTGTCACCCAAGATAGCAAAGAAGAGACAGTTTCAATTAGCCCTGACACAGAAACAGTGATTTTTCAGCTACTTCATCCATACAAATTTCAGAAATGTAGCAAAAAGCACAGAGCTCCAGTGATGGCCTCCCCTTCCGAAAAAGGAAAGTTGAGTTACCAAACATCAGGGAAACCCCAAGGGTTGGTGTCATTACAACTATCCTAGCCAAACAGGACAGTGGACCATACAACAAATGGGAATGCATCTCGTTCCCTGCTCTAGGAATTGTGTGTAATTTTAGCATGGTTAAAAGCAATTTTAAGCAATTACCACTGCCATATTTGAAAATACTCTGGTTTCCAAAGGAAACTAAATCACTGCCAAGTGGTCTGAAAGCATGACAAGAGCCATGGGCAAGATCCATCCTGGATGCCAGGCTATGCCTTGTTCCTCCCCTCAGCCCGCTCTAAGGGACAACGAAAGCAAGTGTCTTGGGTTTGTGTGGACAGGTTTTGGTAGCAGAGCAGGGGCTACAGGGGTGCCTTCTGTGAGAAGCTGCCGGAAGCTTCCCCCATGTCCAACAGAGCCACTGCCAGCTGGCTCCAAGATGGACCCACCGCTGACCAAGGCTAAGCCAATCAGAGATGCGAGAAGTGCCACCGCGATAACATTTTAAGGAGGAAAAAAAGTTATTATGCAGCTATAACTGCAGCCAGAGGAGAGGAGTGATTCTTCCTGAGCAGCAGCAGGAACAACATGTGGTGAACTGACCACAGCCCCATTCCCTGTCTCCCTGCGCCACTGGAGGGGAGGAAGGTGGAAATGAGGGAAGGTTGGGGAAAAGGTGTTTTTAAGATTTATATTACTTCTCATTATCCTGTTCCCATTTTGATTGATAATAAATTCAGTTTCTATCCCCAATTTGAGTCTGTTTTTCCCATGATATTATTTGATGAGTGATCTCTCCTGGTCTGTATCCCAAGCCATGAACTTTGTTGGATTTTGTCTTCCCTGTCTACTTGTGCAGGGGAGTGATAGAGTGGTTTTGGTGGGCATGCAGCCAGGGTTAGACCTCTACAGCAAGGCAGGAAGGGAGGGGTATCCCCCCACTCTCCCCACAGCCTCCACCCCATGAACTGCAAGGGCCAGGGCTGAGGCTGCTGGCTTGTGGGCATGGCTGGCAGCTGAGGTGGTGGTTCAGTGGGAGGTGTTCCAAGGCTGTAGGGAGCAAAGCCCTGGCCTGCCCTGTCCTGTCCTGAGAAACCCTCCTGCATTTCCTGAGAGGCCCTGTAGAACGAGGAACACCAGAGACCGTATGCCCAACTCCTTCCTATGAGCACGAGCATCTGTGAGGGCTGCTCACACCTATTTGCAAGCCTTTCTGAGTACCCAAAGGGTTCCCTGGTGCTTCTCTCTGGAGGTCCAGAGTGCTTCCAGGATGTCTCTATACCACTATGTTAGGAGCATTTGATCAGGCTGGACACTGAGGGCTTCAATGTTTCACCAATAACAGGTCACAGTGATCTTCAGTACCTCCAGTGTGGTTGGTGGCAAAGAGCTACAGTGCATGGTGCATGCAACAACCACAGTGCAGCACTGGAGACCAGGCCACAGAACAAACAGGGACTCAGAGACTTGCAGAACCCTGCAGGTGAAAAGGGGTCTCTCAAGGTCTCTAGTCCAACCCCCTTCTCAAGGCATGGCCAGATAAGACCAATATTGACCCAGACTTGCCTCAGAAAGCCAAGATGTTTTTTGGCTTTAATCCTCTGCATCAGTGCATCTCTTCTGTGCTCAGAGTGCATATTTTTCTGCTTGCTTGCAATGTGAGCGCTATTCTACCTGGACTGCTAGCTGGCTTGCATCAGCACTTCTCTATTCTGAAATCTGTGTGAGCAGAGGATGCCTGAAATTGCATAGCAGGAAGAAGATCCCATGATTCACCTGGGATCCCTGTAGCAATTTCATTTCCTTGCTCTGCCAGAGATTTCCCGCAGAGTCACAGACACCTCCTGTGGATACCCACCATACAGAGCAGGATTCATCCAGTTTAACATCCTACCTTCGAGATGGATTTCTATCATAAGCTCCCATTACAGGCTACGGAGAAAGAGCAGAGGTCCAGACAACACTGCATCCCATCTCAAACTGAGTATTTCATTTGGGTGGTTTGACCCATCTTTAGTCTCCCCCTTTCTGAGCCTCCCATGAGAAAGGAAAAGGTGATTCCTATAATTTCATGGGAGTATTAAATACAGTAAGTATTTTCAGGCCTGCAAATTCTAACCATAACCAAGAAAATGGAAGAACCAGACACAAAAACTTCTGTGAGAACTTTTGCTCTTTCTTATTCATCCTGATCACCAGAGCTGGACAAATTATTTGCAGCAAAAATTTGGCAATGCTTCTTCATGAAATTTTGGCACATAGACATTTTTGATTAATTTGTTCCTTATGCAAACATACTCAAAACAAAATTGATGAGAACATATTTCAGCCCATGGACTAAACATAAAAATTTCGCCATGGCTACAGCAAATTAAAAATTTCAGATGTGAAATGAAATGTGTTTATTTTTGGCAAGGAAAGGGACAAAACGACAGCATCCTCACACATTTCTATTTGAATAAGTTGAAACACAACGTCCTACCGTAACTCTTCCAAGAATTCATATGCTCTTCAAAAGCTGGCTGGTAAATCATTTGGTATGACAAAGCAAAGTCAAATAATACTGATAATTCTCCTTGGTTGGATGAGTTCAGGCTGACAGGACTTTTATAAGCACATACATTTTTTCATTGCTTATTTCTGTGATTCCATAATTGTAAACAAAATTCATCCAAGAAACACTTCTGAAAGAAAAATAAGCAGAGTACTGAAAATGAGACTTGCCAATATGCAGGGAGAGAGCCATGAAACCCCTCACTAGAGTAAGAAGACTTCTAAAATGCTGCAAGCCCACGGTGCCCAGGTGGGTTAGGAGAGCCAGGGATAAACAAAGGTAGCAATGGCGGCCTGTCAGGTTTATGAATAAGATTAGAGGCAGCATGATAAAGCCTGTACAAAGAAACACCTCCCTGCTTGCTATAGCAAGAATTACTTAGGTTTACTACTCAGGTTTAATCTCAGGGCCCTGTAGAAAGTACAGAAGTAAACCAGCTCTGAGCTCCATCCTGCTGGGAGAGCTTGGTCCAAGGTCTGCAACAAGACTATTGCACTGCTGTTCCTGGGGAAGCAAACATTAGCAAATGCTTTTTTTATGGAATTCATTTACCACAGCACATCCTGAAGACAAGCTGCTGGGGAGCAGAGTTATGACATCCAGAAATTGACAACAAGAGCAATAAAACCTGACATATATCATGAAAGCCAAGCTATGGTACTACGTGTAATTAACAGAGAGTGTAATTATTCACCTTGAGAAAGACTTTGATGGATGCCTCATAGTTAATTCTTTTTTCCTGTGTTTCATCTTCTCTTGTTCATGGCAGCTAGGAAGGCTAGCTTGCAGCTTTCAGCTTTTTGCCCTGTTTCTCATCCAAAGAGGTTGTATCTTCATGGCTTGTAGCCAGACTTGGTTCAATCCCAGGCTGGATGCTTTGTCTAACTCTGGAGGTGTTTAGTTTCAGGCCTAGCTTTTGGAGTTGACAAGGCATTTACATTAACACAGGACTGCAATAATGGCATGTGCACTAAAATTCCAAGCATGTCCAGTATCACTCAGATGTCTCCAGGATGACAAGTATACCCTTATGCAAAAGAGCATAATCTTCCTTTTCACGACAACAGTGTCGCTCTTCCTTAGTGTCCACTGAACCCTGACTCAAGTTAAAGATGGGAGTGTTTATTTCCCCCAAATTCTCTGAATTGTCAAGAAATCTGAACAGAAAAGAGAGCATCAGGAAGAGTTTGAACAGTTGCCCAGTCCCAATAAGCTGCAGAGGAGGCTCTTATAAAGCTGCAGTACCATACACACGGTGGACTCGGTGGTGTTTGTTGGCGTGCACTGCTTTTGCATGGGAGGAGAAGCAACTGGGGAGGATTTGGCTCAGGCTCTGAAAATCAGAGAGAGAAGCTGCTACTATCCAAAATGTGATCATTTAAAAACATTGCAACCATGGGTAATTGATCTAGCTGATGCACTGGGGACTAGAGAGAAATTTAAGCTCAGTCACATGAATTTGAAGAGCTCCACAAGCCTTAAATGAAAGAGAAATTTGTAGCCTTGGGACAAAATGACTGAAGCTTTATTTAAAACCTATTGAAGGCAACTAGGATGATTCCACAGGCTTTTGGGGGCGTTGGATCAGACCCCAGATGGATGCAAACCTCTGAAGAAGAGGGTATATAATCTTCACGCGGGAAGAGAGACACTTTAAAAGGCAGTGGAATGCACAGTTGTGCTCTGTGTGACTCAGTGATGAATGAGTGTCCATACTGCATCATTTCAGAAAGCCGGAGATTAAGGGCATCCAAAAAAGAATCCAGAAGGGAAATAAAAGTTACTCTGATAATCACAACCCGCTAGCCACAAACATATAAATATATAAATGCAAAGACAAAAAAAAATAAAATATTTAAAGTTGCAGCAGATACATTAAAACCAGAAGAGTCTGCACATTTAGAGAACAGAGAGACCATGGCATATATATTTCTGTAGACACAGAGTGCAAAATAAATGGCTCAGACAGGCAAGCACAGCTAAACATTAATGACATGGTTGTATTATTTTAAATTGGGTGACTGCAACATGTTTCGGGGAAAATACTGGGACTTGAAAATGACACAGTCCAAGTTAGTAAAAAAGTGATGTGTGTTATAAACATTACAGAATCCTAAACAGACTACACAATTCTCATATCTCCAAACACCACTTTGATAAATTAATCGCTCCCATGTGATGCCCGTCCAGAAAAAGACATTGTTTGCCCTAATGAGCAGGAAAACTGAATTTAATCATAGTGAAAAAAAGCAAGCATTTATTGGTGCAGAAGAACAATTTATAGTTTGAAAGAATTACGTGGTTGTAACTGAGAAGTCAAATATGCTATGGATGCGTATCGATCCACATAACTGAAATGAAGCCATAAAGTCTGTATAGCATCTGATCAAAATCACTAAAGAAAGGACAGCTAAGATCTTAGTGGAAAATAAAAATATTCTAAAGAATTAATGTAACACTGTCATTTTTTGAAGAAAAAAGTTAGCTTGGGCTCTAAGCTAGTGATTTTCAATACACCATTTGGATACTATACAGTGAATTTAAACTAAGGCCATTTGGTAAAAGTTCTGATCCCAAGGTATTACAAAGAGTAATTGCACAAATCTTTGAGGGATTACGAGATGTCAGACTTTTAATGGATGATGTTTTAATTTGGGTACAGAGAAGTTAATGCAAAGGAAGACTTTGGCAAGTATTGCAGGAAGCCAGAAAGGGATGCTGATCCAGAAAATAAATACCGGGGGTCTAAAACATTGTGGCCAGAATTTGGGCAAAGATGACTTAACTGGGGCTCCAGGTAACACAAAGGCAACAGCACGATATCCGCCTTACAATGTAAATTAGATCTACAGAGATTAATGAATATGATAAATTGTATTCCATTATTCATTCCAATTCTAACTGGGGTCAATATGTCCGTAAGGAATTATTGGAAAATTAAGCTACCTGGTATTGGGGAGATTAATACGATTAATACGAACATGGAAATAAATAGTTAAAGATGGTGGCACTAATCCACCAGCTTAAAAATATCATAATGATATTTTCTGAAAAGCTGTAATACGTGCTTATCTTACCTGTTTAGACTGAGACTTCTAAGCAGAACAGACAGAAACTATTGCCAGGTTGACAAAGAAGTGCTAGTAATTTTATTTGCTCCTCTAAACTTGCTTCAATCTAGATAAATACGAAAGATATGGAGAAAAGAGACTACAAAGCGCTTCAAAGTGGTTGTAAAAAAATCTTTTGCCTAATTTTCACAGATACTAAGCATTAGCTTGAGTTGGAAATGCAGACAGTAAGCACCTTGCAAAATCAGTCCATTTGTCTTTGGCATCATCTACAACTTTATAGATAAAGCTGATGATCTTTTACCAGGGAAAAAGAATTCAAAGGCACAAATAGCTGTTGATGCACAGTGTCTAATGCACGATGTTCCTAGCTTCAACTGCAAGTTGAATGTTTAAAAATTTATTTTATTTTCATTTGGATTGTAATTGGATTAAAAAGTGCACAGCAAACATTGCTATCATGGCAGTGAAAAGTGGATAGCATTAACACACCGAACTGTGTTTTCTGATACATTCTAAACACATACAGTAAAGATCGTATCAGCAAAAACTGAAATGTGGCTGTGGTATGGAATGAAGCAACTGCTTTGCAGTGCTGAAGCAGTCTGGAAAAGGAGAAGAGATAGAAATTTTAATTGCAAGGAGAAGAAATTCAGAAAGTAGCATGTCATGATTTGTATTGGAATTCGGTGAAATTGATGTTAACATCCCTGCTTTTATAGGAAATATCACATGATCTCTAATGGTAAAAAATGACCCACACTTTATTTTTATATCAATCCAAAGGATTCCTCCTCCATCAGCACTGGGATGCAAAAGCTGCAGCAGGACACCTGATCAATCTTGGCTCACAGAATTTGCCTTCATAGAGTTCCTACCTGGAGGTTCTCAAGCTTCTCATTTTTGGGCAGCTGACCCCATCTTACACTCTTTGTTTTGGAGAGATCTATCACCATCCCCCTACTAGGGGATATGGCTTTGTGTCATAACATATTGTGCCTTTAGAGGTGGGTGAAGGGAAGCAGTAACCAAGGTTCCAAGTTGGCAGTGTTCACAAGAAACATGAATTTAGCAGCTTTCAACAAATGTCCATAATACAAAAGACAGAAAGCATGATATCTGTTTGTCAGACTCACAGGATCGTGAGAACAAGATCCAGTGTATAAAGCACTCTCTGCGTGAAGCCCAGCACTAGTATGCCAGAGGATCTAACAGGATGGGATAAAATTAGCAGGACTGTAGGGAATGTAGAAGGACATAAAGGGTACCAGTCGTTAGATTTGAAATACACTGGGAAAGCTGGTGAAGGGAGCCACAGGCTGGGAAAGCTGAGGGTGAAGGGTGCTGGGCAGAAAGAGACTCTGGCAGAGCTTTTCATCATGTGCTTGTTTCTAGTCACCTCTGTTCATCCTCCAGTTTCATAGGCTGTGCAGTCTGAGGGCATCTAGAAGAGCAGACAGGAGACCTACAGCCCCAATTGCTCTGCTTTGAAATCTGTGGGGCCTTTATGGAAGTCCCTTTAAGAAGTCATCTACAGGATTAACGCACAAAAGCCCTCTGAGCTATTTGGTGTGGCACCGAGGAGCAGCAAGCCCTGTGCCAGGGACAGAGGTGTGCGGATCCTGCAGCAAAAGCCATCAGCCCCCCCACCTCTTGCTGTGACACTGCCTTTTTGATATTTTGCTTCTCTCACCCACTCATTCCCAGCTACTGAGTCACAGGTTCCTGAGGCTTTTCCCAGTCCTCATGGAAAAGGTATTGCAAGTGCATGCAGGTTCAAACTCTCTGCTTTGTGGCCTTCTCACAGTTTTGTTTCCCTTTCTGCACCCACCTTTCCATCCTTTTTCTTTCCTTCTGTTTCCCCATTATTTTGGTAAGAGAAGGAAAGGAAACACTTCAGAAATGAAAGATTAGTTTGCTGTATCATAAAGATGAGCTTTGTAATCACTTTCCTTTAAGCAAAGAATTAAAAGATAATAAAAGCCCTAATTAAGGACCTCGTTAGCTTAACTAGATTTTCATATGCAAAGTGATGTTCACCACGTGCTGCTGCCGTCTGAAAATGCTGCCTGGCACTACACGGCAAGCACCTGTGCCAGCTCCCCAACTGTATTTCCCTTCTTCATTTCAGTTGCCTTTCCATCTTTCCCCCTCCTTCCCCTTCTGTGCCAGGGTTCAGCAGGACCAGGCTGATGTGGGGCTGCCTTGTGCTGGGCACATGCAATGCAGACTTGGCATTGCCTTGTGAACCATGTGACAGAATGAGAGAGAGATGAGACCAAAGGGCAGAAGATGGGGGAGAGCAGATCGGACTGATGAGGGCTGAGCACACACAGTCCCCAGAGGAAGGCAGAGGGAGCACGTAGGAAGCCCTCAGGCCAGACTGGTTCCATGACAGGTGGAGATTATCCAGGCGGAAGATCCGAGTCGAGCTGAGCACGGAAATGCTTTGGGTGAGTCTGGATGCCACAGGGCAGAGCTGGAGGGAGGAGATTCTGGATGGGGCTGGCCCCCATCTTGGCCCCTGTACAGAACCTAGCTATGATTTAGGCAAAGACTGGCATTAAGGGTTTGGCTTCATCTTTGACTGGAAACAAAAATTGAATCCTTAGAGATACTGTCCAAGGGGCCTTCCAGGGCTCTGTTTTCAATCCCACATGGCCCCCAGTGCAGCCTGGCAGGTGGACAGGTAGCTGTTTTCGGATGTGCTTAATAGAAGCAATTAGGAAATCATTATACCACAGTAATGTGAGCAGATGAGTGAACAAAATGACTGCTCGCTGCCGTGTGAGAAATCAGCCTGGCCTGGCTGAGCAGAGAGCACTCTGCTCTCTGCAACACAGCCAGCAGGCACTGCCCAGCAGAGGCCACGGCAGAGCCAGGAGCCGGAGTCCGCCCGCCTGGAACAATCTGATAAATTCCTACAGCTGGGAACTCAGCACGAGATGGGAATCAGGATTTTCATCCTCGTTAAAACTGTAATTGGAGCCTCATTCTATTTCGTTTAGAGCCTGCTGTGAACGTGAGCAAAAGCTGCAGGGTGCTAAGCAGGGAGGTCACCCCGGGGCGGTGGCGAGCAGCCGGCCAGGAGCAGTGGGAGGCTGGAGGGAGCACACCGAGGCAGAGGCCAGGCTGGCCTGTGTGCATCTCCTGTAGGTGTGGAAAGGCCCCTGTTGTGAGATCCCCAGAACTGTTTGTTTTGTTTTGTTTTAATTTAGACAATGAGAAAGCAAACATGGCATTTATTACTAGAGATGGCTTTGAAATGGAACCTCAGGGCTCAGTCTTCAGCTGGGCACTTTGACCTGAGACCTAGTGGACCTCAGATCCCCATCTGAATCACCAGTGACACAATCTAATAGCCCCTACCCAAGCTCTCAGGGCAAGACTTGAGGAAACCTGATCCAGCATTATTAGGCTGGAGACTGCGTTGATCCATTTATTAGCTGAGAATTTTCTTTGTTTAACAGAATTGATTCTTGCCTTTTCTCTACACAACATGGGACTGGCTTGACACAGGGTATTCATTTATTTTGCAAACAGAGATGAAGAGCTGTAAACCAAACCCTGTTGCATCCAGCGCTCACACCAACTCCTGCCTGGGCCCATCTCCAATCATCACATGCATTCATGCAGTCGAGGAAATGGCAAATGTGCCTTAAATATAGTTTAAAAATAATCAGCAATAGTCTAATTACTTCTGCTCCATTATCAGTTGCGAGTAGGGCAATTCATTAGCGAGAGTCAGACAAACTACCTTAATTTGGCCTTCTACCACTTTCCACCTCGTGGACCAACAAGTGTATCGTAACTATTAGAACAACTTCAGTGAATGTTACAATTACTCATGTCAAATGAAAATGTAATGCAGTTAACGTGCATGCTGGCTCCCCGCTGCTACTGCTGATGATTATTGCTATTAGAGCATGACCAAACAGTCATTCAAATATAAACAGCAGATTTGTTTTGATTGTGTTCGTGGCCCATTTTACTCGCTTTCTGCGAACATTAACACAAATGGCTTTGGTTTGCAAGACTGTCGCCGGGGAGAGAAACAAAGTCAGGAGCACTGTGGTGCTGACTTCGTGTATCAGCTAAACTACCTGCACTGGAAGATTTTGCATGGCTCTCTGGAAAACTTGACAGCTACCTCATCAGAGAGAAAAAGCAGAGCTAGGCAAGTCTGAGTGCTGGTTGCATAAGATGAGTACACAGTACCTGAACAAAAAATCATGGCAGTCCATTGGACAAGCAGCTCTCACATTCCTCCTAGTCATTCAGTAAATGCTCAGGAATGGCAGTTACATCAAAATGTGGTATCCAGCTCTTTGACCAGAGTTTCTGATCCAAAGCCTGCTAAAGGAAAAGGTGCTATTGACTTAATGGTTTGTGTGTCATAGAGTAACACGTAGGACTAAATTCACTAAAAGCTCTGCTTGCTGTGAAATGATTGCCTGATTAAGAAGATTAATTATTATTATTGCTCACATTTTTGTGTCACCCTTTGGTGGAATTACTTATCTCTAAATCAGTTTCGAAGACAGGAGCTCTTGCTCTCTCCATCTTGTCTGAGCTGCTTACTTGCCTGGTAAAGCCAAGAGCTAATCCCGATGGCCACTGATGCGATTACATTGTGCAGCTGACTGCAGAACTTCTCCTTTGCAAAAGGACAGATGCAGAAGGTGGCAATCCCAGGATGCCAGGGATCCAACTAATTACCTAACTGCATCAAGGCCATGACTCTTGCCAGATGCTTTGATTACAGCTCCCGTTTATCTCTTCTCCAGAAGCACATGCTCAGGAATATGCACACTGAGGAATGACTAAAAGTCTTGCACAGCACAGGACTGACCTTGAGGCCAGGCCAGAGACTCCCAGCTTGCATTAATTTTGACAGGTCTGTGAGGTGTCAGCCTCCTCTGAGGAGCACAGTGCTTTGTGGGGGAGTTGCTGCTTGGTGCAGAGAGAACAGAAAAGGGCCAGAATGAGGAAAAATGAGTAAGAATGCAGGAAATGCAGTCAACACATGTTCTTCAGAAGCCATTTTAGTGGCAAGTTAGATATGGGATAGCAAAATCTCTGGTATATAAAAGACAGACCACAGAAGAATTCTGGTTTAGATGTGAATATGGAGCTTTGAGGAGCGACTCACAGGTTGATTTCTAGTACCAGTTTGAAGGAAAAGATACTGTCTAAAACATGCTAAGAACTAAGGATGCTTGGAGTGCCTCCTCCTGCTTATTGTTTGTGTCTTTATTCACACAGAAAAAGACAGATTTGTTCAGGCTAGAGCTTGGATGATGGAGAAGAAATGTGACATAGAAACACAAAATCTTGAGCATCATACATCAAGTGAATAAGAAAGGTCCTTCACTATGTCTTCCAGTGGGAGCAATGGAAACTCAATGAAGCAGACAGGTGGTGATCAAATGGAAAATAGAGCAGGTACAGCAGAGTTCAGCTGTGGAACTCATTGCCACAGGACATTGCAGAACCTCAAAAAGCTGTGAGGCAAATCCACAAGGAACTACTGAGCACAAAGTGAACACTACTGACTTGGGAGATCCCTGGCTGCAAATCACTGGAAGCTCAGTGAGTGTAACAGAGCAGTATCATTAGTTACATCATATACTTACAGCACTCGTACATTTCCTCTTGGCATCTACTATAGGTCACTGTTGGAGACATATGGGGGAAAGGCAGCTAGACAGATTCTTGGTTCTGCCTGGTATGGCTGTTCTTATGTTACTGACTAATTGGGTGAGCTGTATGGCTCAGATCCTTAAGCAGGAAGTTAGGCATGTCTGTGCTTAGAGAGCTATGAAATTATGTGTTTCTTTTCTTTTTTTTTTTTCTCTTTTTTTTTTCCATTGCATTTCCTATTCCATGGGCCCAAAGACCATCCTGAAGAATGAGCAGGAGCTCCTGGCAAAGTCTGAGAAAAAGCAGTCTCACATCTACACACGATGAGGATGAGGTGTGATAAGGGGACATCATCATCACCCACATCTATGCCCACTCGTTGACTACCAGCAGGAGAGGGTGTGTGAGCAGCAATCCTGTTCTACACAAATTCAGGAGCTGAAAGTGCCAGCACAGCACAGCAAGGTACTCTGAGGATGATCTTCCTAAATGTCAATGCAAGATAGTACAGGCATGCACAGCAAGTGCAAGTATGAGATAAAAATATGGAGGTGCACAGGTATCTACAGAAAGGAAGAGAGGAGAGAGAGGAGTATGTTTGCAAACTTTTTTACAGTGCATGTATTTTAATGTTTATCAGAATCCACCCATCCATGCACTCTACAGGAAAGTGCAGCCTGCAAGGCAGCAGTTTGTCTGAAATCAGGTGTGTGTGAGAGTATCTTCCAAGACTGTGCAAAGCTATATGCATACCAAAATACCAAATAAGCAAGCAGCAGAGAGCAGCAAAAGTTCATTTCATAGGGGTGGGGAGCAAGGTCACTCCCTGGGTGGAGCAGAGGAGTGTCTAGGAAGCAGTCCTCAAGGAGAATTTTCCTATACAGTCAGAGTGAAATTAATTGCAATCATTGTGTTTCTATGAGCAAAGTGAGGTATTCCAGGCACACAGAAGAGGAAGGCATCTGTCCCACTCAGAGAGCAAAGAGCTGAGCAGCTGAAAATACTTGTGTCAAATCCCCACTTAGGCATCTCTTCCCCCTCCAGCCCTTGTCCTCCCTCCCCTCCCTTTCCCATTCATTTCTCATTCTGCAGCTCTTCAGCACTAGGCCCTTCTCCTGATTAACATTTCAAACCCATTGATAGTTTGTGCTGGCTTAGACAAACTAATCATCATTAGCACTCCAAAAACCTGTCCAGCTTTCCCTCCCAAAGTCACAGGTGCCACCCTCAGCTGCTTGGAGAAAAAAATACACCAGCCACAACATGCTCTTGGCAAGGCCATCAGGAGGTACCAGCTCGCAGTCCTGGCAGGCAAGCAGATCACAGTTCCCAGGCTCTGCGCTCCCATGGATCCAGGCTGCAGATAAAGCACTGGGCCATCTAGGAGGCAGGCAGAGGGCTGCAGGCAACTTCTCTCTAGACCCCTCTAGGTCTTAGAGCAATGTGCTCTTGCACACTGGAACCCGTGCTCGAAGCACTTCCCACTTCCCAGGGAAGAGCAGAGCCCCTGTGCTAGGTGTTTTCTTCCAGCCTGGCCAAGCTAGAGAGATGTTCATAGCTGGGGTTTGAGTGGGATTTGCTGGGCCTGCTGTGGATACAATCAGCATACAGAAGTCTAGGTGCTTTTCCCAGTGACCAATTGACTTGTATCTCTTCTGTTTATAGAGCACAAAGAGGCATAGAGTAAATACAAAACCCAGGGGGACCAGGAATGATGCAAGAACAGGTGTCTGGTGAGCTGCCCATGTCTGGCCTGAGCTGCGGCCAAGAGACACAAAAGCCACAGATAAGTGCAGACTAACAGGAGGAAAAGAGCGACGGGCTGGAAGATGCTCTCTGAGACACTTGCATACAAATCTACTACTGAACTGCCAGGCAGTTTTGAATGTGCTTCTTTACCTTTTTCCTGGAGGCACCTAAATCCTCCCCATCAGGCAGGGTCATTCCACACAACACCCATTTTCAAAGAATGACATTGTGCCCTCTGCAGTGGGGACCAGGTGGCAGTAACACTGCCCTGCAGATGAAGGCTGTAACGGTGCCCAGAAGATTTCTACCTCACCTTAGCTAATGCCATCTGGGCCCTGGAGGGAGCTCAGGACTGCTCCAGAGACAGAACTCTCCTGACAGCAGTTGAAAAGAAGCGGGTTTGCCCAGCAGACCTGTTTTTCAGCTGTGGTGGAAGCACAGGGGTCAACATAACTCTGAAGCACACATCCTCTTAGGTCTGCCTTGGATTCAAAATTTCATTTCAGTCAGACTGACATTAAAATAATGACTGGGCAATCACTGGGAAATTCCACACCACTGGAATCATTGTACCTTGGGCAGCTCTCTGGGCCCTCATATGAAATGTTTGTTGAGTACACATCCATGAGGAGGCTCTGAAATGCCACTAAGCCTGTGTGCATTGGAGTCATGGAAAAAGCCACCACCTCTCATGTAGCTGCTTAGCAGCACACACAGAGCCTGCACAGAGGTCATACTGGAGAGAAAGGGATTATTTATAAGGCCACTATAACCTTCCTACTAAAGCTAAGAACTAATGCTGAACAGCAAAATAATGGAAGAAAAAGCTGTCCCATGCCTCTGGAACCAAGGCCTGAGGAATACAATTCCTCAAGCAAAAACCATCCAGGCAGACTGGTTGGGAGATAACACACACCTGCAAAACTGCACAACTCCCCATTCTCTGTGGCACAGGACATAGTGAGCATCCCTAAGGCACATCTTCTCCCCCACCTGCTCTCCATAGTAAAAGCACCCCCCCCCCCCCCTTCAGCAAATGCTAGGATGAGGCTTATCTCATAATTTTGCACGGCCATTATCTGACAGCAACGGCAAACTTTGCTGGCACGTGAGGTACAAGGGGTAAGGGTAGGGTAGAGGTCAGTGCAATCAGAGATATTACTTCAGAGGCTCCACACTCTTCTGCTATCCAGCAGGAGACTGGCCGGCAGGTACGTCCTGCTTTTGTGTTCCTGTGAGGCAAGTACTCAGGCATTGATAACATTTAAGACAGCAGCAGATTTTTACAAGTGAATCTGTAGGCAAAAATATGTTGCCATCTTCCAAAGCCTGTNCTCTTCCTGCTACCCACAGGAGACTGGGCCGGCAGGTACGTCCTGCTTTTGTGTTCCTGTGAGGCAAGTACTCAGGCATTGATAACATTTAAGACAGCAGCAGATTTTTACAAGTGAATCTGTAGGCAAAAATATGTTGCCATCTTCCAAAGCCTGTTCACACAATGACAGTCACCCCTCGGCTATGTGACTCCCTTGTTTCTGCAAACATCCATTCCTCCCACGCCCCCACCAGCTTCCCTGCCCCGGACCACTATCTTCCGACCTGAAAATAAAACACCCCTGTTTATGGCACAATCGTGTGGCTCTGAAGCTGAGCCCAGAGGCTTCTGTCATAATTCCTGGCCTCCCTGCCTGTAAGAGCAAGAGGCTGCCAGTGGCTGTGACAGCATCTGTACGGCCACACGCACCCGGCTCGGCAGCGCAGCGCCGGCCGGAGGCAGCGGCTCCGGTCTGTTGCAGGATGCTGTCAGAAGGGGGCAAAATCCATCTGCAGTCAGCGCTTGTTCCCTGCTTTAGCCGCGCTGGCTTTCCCTGTCCCCCTCGCGTCCTTCATTCAGCCCGGAGCGCTGTGGCCAGGCGGGCTGTCCCTGCGGAGCGGCCGCTGTCACGGCCCCAGCAGGGCTGGCCGCCGGGACAGCCTGCAGCCCGGCCTGGGGGGCTCCCCGAGCCCCAAACAGCCCGGGACAGAGCAGCTCGCCCCATCCCACCTGCCTCCCTGGGGCTGGAGGAGCGGCCCCAGGACATGAGGGTGAGCAAGTGCGCGCTGTGGGCATGGCCAGACTGGGCCTGACCATCTCTGTGTACGTATTGCTGAGATGGCTGTTGGTGCTGAGAGCAGCAGAAAAACTGATGGGAGTTGCAAGGAGGGTCCCCAGGAATGAGAAAAATGAGGCAATAGGGATGACAAACTCCCTTTTGTGGAATGGGGTCAGATCCTCCTTCACCTTGTACATTCTGTGGTTCAAGAGATCGCAGACAGAAAACAGGTCAGAGGTGGCGGGTCAGAGTCCCACTGACCCCGGTGCCAGGCCCTGGCCACACAGGGCACACCCACGCACAAGATTTGGAGCAGGAAACCATGAAAGGGGTTTGGAACTCAGGGAGCACAGAAGGCTTCCAAACAACAGGGTTAAATCCTTCTCCATACTACTTTTGGAGTCAGTTTTCACTTTTAGAAAAGCCCCAGTGCCAGGGACACCATCACATCTTAGTGCACTGTGACATCACAGGCACTTGCCTGTGAGCTACTAATCTAGAGATGCATGTGGGGTGACTTCCACCAACTAAAAAAGTCTGGAAAAACAGGAGCATGGAAGGAATAGGAAAAAATAGTAAAAGCACCCCCCCCCCCCCCCTCCCTTTTTTTTTTTTCTTTCCTGTGAGTAAGCAACATTTTTTCTCTCCTCAACTCCTCAGCTGGCCTGGTGAATTCTATTTCTGTATACATCAGTGAGGCCCTTCTCCTTACATCATCTGACATGCCTACAGCCAACTCCTGTGAATTTCCTGCAAGTCTTACTATAGCTGGCAGCTGCCCTTGAAGACCCTCAAATAGCAGACTTGCAAAGTTCACTGCGAAAGAGCTTTCATTTCTCTCCTCCCTGTCATCTAAGCTTTGCATTTGAGGAGGGCAGGGGAGGAAAGGAACAGAAATGGGGACATCCCTAAGCCCCAGGCTGGCTTAACTATTTCTTCTACACCTGTGGC
Organism: Oxylabes madagascariensis; assembly: GCA_013400675.1. Taxonomy (NCBI): domain Eukaryota; kingdom Metazoa; phylum Chordata; class Aves; order Passeriformes; family Timaliidae; genus Oxylabes; species Oxylabes madagascariensis. Next base: position 43,022 of record VYZR01127673.1, read on the forward strand.
ACAGCACAGAATGAGAGATATTATCCTCATCTCCAGTCTCTGAGTTACAGCATGGTCCCAGTGTGACACAGGATGTTTTGGGGCTGCTACCCATGCTGGCAGTGGGATCACTCCCCTTTACCTGCCAGAAAGGTGCAATGACCTCTGGGGATTGCTGGAAGCAGCCACACTGCTGCCTAGGAGAGAAAGTGAAGAACTGCTTGGTATTTAAGAGAGATGGCAAAGATGGGCAGGATGAACTGATAGCCACCGCACACCAGCATCATCACAGGTAGTGTAGTAGACGTGCCATGGGATCTCTGGAGGGCATGGTCTCATTTCAAGATTTTCAGCTTGCAGCACCCACCTGACCTCAGCCCTAGGGACCACAGATCCATGAGGAAACTCGACTGGGATCTCTCCTTCTCACTCAAGCAACTCTAAGGCTCTGATCAGGATGACAGAGGGCTTATTTTTGCCTATCCCTTAGGACAACCCCCTCCTGAAGCTCTCAGGCTGGGCAGGAGAGAGGTCAGCAGAGATACTGCTAGATCAAAACACCAACAGAAAGTTGGGAAGGCCTGGACATCCCCAGCCATGAAGCTGCCTGCTCCACAAGGCTAGGCTATAGTTGGGAGTCCCTGCATTAAGGTACCTTAGCAAGCCTGTACTGCAGAGTGGAGAGAGGGAGGGAGGGAGGAGAGGGCGACACAGAGCTGGGAATTAAGGACTTTCACACCCAGACTCTGAGGGGACCCTCCTGACATAACACCCCCTATGCAGATGTGTGCAGAAGAGAAGTGTGTGCAAGCTTAACAGATAGACAACCTGAGGTCTTTTTTGTTTCTTGCACATGGGATGTGCTGAAGCAGGGAGATTTTGCACACTTCGTTAACATAGTCTGCAGCCCATTTCTGATGATCTGAAGTTTTCCTGTCTTTAGAACATTCCTCGAGCAGACAGCAGCCCCCATGTAAAACAACTGTTCACAGCAATTACAGCAGTTAGAGAAGGAAAAACATTTCATACCTTCAAAATGAAAAACCCTTTAGGGAAAGCTGTGTTTTTCCCTGAGCACACCAAAAGAGGGAGAAAGAGGTCCTGGCCTGTGGCAAGCAGAAGATGGAAAAGCTTGGCAATATTTTCTTAGCCCCACAAACCACCCTACATACTGACAATATGGGGGTAGGCAGTATGTGACAAAACATCCCTGTCTGTCTGACTCTGTCCTTACAATGCAAGAATGCTTACGTTGTAAAAACTTGGCAAGTATCTTGCTGGCCAAAATACTTAAGAACAATTTCCTGAAGAAATTCCTTGCAAATAGTTACATACGACTGTGTTATCACATGGTATCTGATTCCTGATGTGCCCTACTAAGTTGCTGGTCACTCTTTAGTCTTATTGTCAACTATGCAGATCTAAGAAAAGATATCTGGATTAAACTGTTGCTTTGGGGATTTTCTCCCCCTTGTTTCCAGTAACAACCCCAAATTTTCACTTAGACTTTAGTTAGATATCCTGCTGAGAAACTGCAGGTCTCTCTCTTGGAGCTCTGTGGGAAACAGGAGAGAAATGGCAAAAACTTTTTTTTCATCTGTAAGTGAGCAAAACTGACCTGGAGTCATAGAGAAATCAGAGCAACAGAGGAGGAAGAGGCTATTTTTATCAAGTCACTGTATTTTTTTTTTTTTCAGCAAGAACCGCATTTTAAGCTGCTAGTCCCTATTTTTCTCTAAATTCTCTGAGGAGCTGGCAACGGATGGCAGGGTCTGACCTCCAAAAAGAAGTAAGAGCAATTAAGAGGATAACAAATCCAGGGTCATTCAGGAATTTTGCAGCTGTCACTGTGCAGCACATCCAGGCACCCCCAGACCTCACAGTACTGGTGAGGACAGGATTCTTGGTGCTCCGGTTGCAGCTCCCACGCTGCCTGAATGGAAGGAGGTGCTCCACCAGCCACCCATGTAGAGGAGCTGTAAAAGAGGCTTGGCATTCCACAGCTGCATCCAGGGGAGAGGGACAGAAAGATGAAGGATGTTAGGTGATGAAAAACTGGTTAAGTTAGGATGGCTGTCTAAAACATTTCAAAGAAATTAAAGAAAGGAGAAATTAAGAAAGATGTTGAACCTTAAGCCTAATTAGTGTAGCAGTGTAGTTATAGTCATGATAGCCTAAGGATACAATTAGACATGTCTAGAGAGGGAGGCTGATCTTGTTGTTAAACCATAAAGGTAGGGGACAGGATAATACCGGTTGCAGTCTGGTGCTGGCTCCTGGATGATTCTGGTGTGTTGCAGGGACGCCTTGTGATTCCAGCAGGAAATTTCCAGTCTCCTGATATCTTAGTTTCAATGTTTCCAAGTGTTTCTAAACTAAGACGAGGAATTCCCAAGACCAAGCTGAGGCATTTTTATGGTGTTCAACCACCAGGGTCCCTTTAAATACACTTTGGACTTGCAATTGGAGATCTTAGGGCAAAATCTGCTAAGAAAAAGCAAAGCTGGTTGCCAAAAAGAGCCAGGAGCAATAAAACACCAAAAGAAGATGCCCTAAATTAGAATGACACAACCAAACCAGCTGTTTTCTAGTCTCAGGTAGCCACATCTCAGTTTTGTGGAAAAAGCTGTGTGCTGAAGGAGACACAGCCCTTCACTTTGATATTGCAGAATTACATTGCTAAGCACACCGACTTTGGTGACGCTCAGTCTGGGCCTTGGTAAAACAAGCAAAGGTGTCACGGTGTGCCGGCATCCTTCACACCTCGGCTCGGAGGCCCCGGCAGTTTGTCAGTCCCTCTCCACCCAACGCTGCCGCCCTCCTCACTCTGCATTTGTGGGAAGGAGCAGTGATGGCGCGAACAGGAGGAGATAAATCGGAGATTGAGGCTGACACAAGCCACGTCTGTACAAACCTGGGCAGCCGGGCACCAGGAGCTCAGCCCACCCTGCGTGCAGCACTGGAGCGTGTGCAGGGCCAGCCCCAGGCCAGCAGCAGCCTGGCCCAGCAAGCCTCAGCAGCCTGCCTCAGCCCACACTTGGCACGGCTCTAGCAGTGTCCTCCGTGCCTCCACCTGCAACTGCATTGGGACCATGCTTTTTTCTCCCCAAAACACAGCGGTGAAACTTTTCTAGCATTTGGAAGTGAGAACTTGTGGGATGCAAGGGGAGATGCTGGCAGGGGCCTGTAGCAGCGCGCCAGGAGAGATGTCTGACTCAGTGACACCTGACAGAAATGAAGTGCTGTGGCTAAAGCAGACATGAACCCAAGGCTTCTCAGGGATATACTCAGGCGCATCACAGACATCCTGACAGAGGATTTGCCTTGAAAGCAGATACCACCCAGTGACCCAGGCAGGTAAAAGGATGTGGATTGGCGCCATCCCTAGATACGTGGGCACGGGCAGAAATCCTGCTGAGGCTTTGGACTTTGATCCAGCCCTGAGGGGTCTCGGCAGGAGACAATGTTTACCATACCACTTCAGTGCCAGCTCTACATTGTCCATGGCATGAAATGACTGACATGCTGGCGCACAAAGGTAAAAAAGGACAGATTGATTTATTGATCAAGGAAAGACACAGTCTCCTTGACAGAGATGCGCTGTCAAATGATGGCAGGACGTGCTGCTAAAAGCCCTCCAGATTGATTACTTTACCTGCCACCTGATCCTTCATTGCCCTGGGCTGTGGCAGGTGAAGAGTGAGGGAAGATTTACACGTAGCTGGGAGTCAGAACAGGAAAACACGCAGGAATTAAAGCTCCAGGGGTCTGCCCAGTGGCCCCCCTCTCCTCCACCTGCCACCGGGCTGGAAGGTCCCTCAGCCGATGGGCCAGCCAAGGTGGCAGGAAGACCAGCGAAACCTCACTGTGCAGCCAACCAAAAGTGGCACTGTGGCAGGTAACACCTGCACATCCTGAAACGCTGCCATTTCCCTTCCCCATCTGTTCCCTTCTCTAGGATTAAATCCTGTCTGTACGATTATACGGCCTGTGCCTGCCCCGGGGATTGTGGGGACTGCAGCCAGGCACTTGGCCTGGTGCTGCTGTCAAACCCCGCAAGGCAGGCACTCAGCCCACTGCAGGAGGTAATGCCACAGCCCCATCCCAGTGCAGGACATCAAGCTAGGGCACCCATGGAAAATGGCCACTTCATCAGCTGCAGCAGGATGGTGCCAATCCATGAGGGAGCTCTCTTCTGGAGCTACTCTCCTTTGTCGCTGCCTGTGCACCCTGGGGCATCTGTTAGTGTGGGCTAATGACAATAAACCTAACCTAAGGAGAGAAGAACATTGGAAAAACCATTTTCTTGAACTTCTAGGGCTCAATTTACTATTTCTGCACTGGTTCCCTCTCAAGATACACTCTTGCTTAAACAGCATCCTCCCCTGCTTAACAAGAAGTGCGACTGAGCCTTTCCATCAGCTTACTCAGGAGACGGCCTGAGCCACATTAGGGAAGAGGCAGGGCCTTAATCACAGCAGCAATTCACGGCAGCCTGCTTGTGACGTGACATGGATGCACCACTCAGCACCACATCAAACCCCAAAGTTACCCGGGTGGTCAGGTCCCAACTTCACTGCACAAACGTGCTGAACCAAGCACATCACAAATTTGTAAGGAGCTTGTTTAGAGAGATGCAGCATGAGGTAGGCAGTAGAGGAGAGACATAACAAAGAGAGTCCCTTAAATGATTCAGTGCTGGCCGATTTACTAGGCACAGCATGTTGGGAAAATGCCACTCCAGAGCTGCTCTCATACCTGTTAAAGGGCTTGATATTCCCAATACATGGCAGCTCTATCTTAATTCTGTGGACAATCTGACCAGCTTTGGCTGTGCACCAAATCCAGATGGCTCGCCACCTCTCTTGTGGAAAGTGTAAATAATACAGCAGACCAACCACAGGAAAAACAGTGATCCCAAAAAGGCAGAGATGTGAAAAGCTAATTTGACTTTTGAACAAGCATCTAAATTAACATCGTCCCAACAGCCTCTTTTTTGGACTGCAGCAAATGCCATGAATGATTGAAGAATGCCCAACCCAGACACCCTGGGAAAGGCAGGAGTATAACAGGAGGTGGTGTGAGGAGCAGCTGTGCGCGTGAGGAGCAGCAGGACAACATTTTGATAGACACAACTGATGTAATCTATCTTTATTTCTGTAATGTCTTTGACATGGTTCAGGCCAACATCCTTGTTGATAAATTGGAACAATATGGGTTTGATGGATGGAGTAGTAGATGGATAAGGAATAAGGATGGACGGAATAAGTTGCACTCAATGACTTAGTGGTCCAAATGGAGATGAGTAACAAGTGATGTTCCTCACGGGGCCATATCAGGCCTGGTACTGTTTGACAGCTTTATTAATGACATAATAAGGTCGAGCCCACCTCAGAGAGTTTGCACACAATGGGAAGCTGAGGGTCGCTGTCCACAAGGACCTTGACAGGTTTGTGAAGTGGGCCCATGAGAGTCTTATGAAGTTCAACAACACCAACTGTAAGGTCCTGCACCTGCATTGGGGAAATCCCTAGTATGAATACAGATTGGAGAATCAATTGATTGAAAGCAGCCCTGTGGAAAAGAGTGTGGGGATACTGGTGAAAAAAATACCAGATATGAGCCAGTAATGTTCTTTCCCAGCTCAGAAACCCAATTGCATCCTGAGCTGCATCAAAAAATGTGTCATTAGCAGGGCAAGGGGAGGTGATTTTCCTCCTTGAATCTGTTCTCATGAGACTCCAGCTGGAGTCCTGCAGCCTCTGGGGTCCCTGGCACAGAAAGACATGAGCCTGTACAACTGAGTTCAGAGGATGGCCACAAGAAGGGCTGGAGCACCTCTCCCTATGAAGAATGGTTGAGAGACTTTGATTTGTTTAGCCTGGAAAAAATAAGGCTCCAAGAACACCTTATTGTGGCCTTTCAGTATATGAAGGGTGCTTATAAGAAAGATGAAGAGCGACCTTTCACCAGGATCTGTAGTGACAGAATTAGTGGCAACAGTTTTAACCTAAATAATGGTCCCATCCAACCCAAACCATTCTGTGACTCTGTGGAGTTCTCTAATCCCTTATGATGGAGTTCAGTTTGGCCCTGAGATGTGAGATCATCTCCCAGCCCTGGGATTGAGCAAAGCAGTGAAAAGGAATAGTATCAATAAGAAGAATCATAATTCGGTTTCTTCTTTCATGGCATTTCTATTCAAAGAACTTGAAATCTTTTTAAAGTAGTGTGAGATTAATCTCATTCATCACCTCATCTCATTCCCTCCACATGTCACAACCCAATTTCACCCTGAGCTCATACATATGTACAGTTGAGCAACAACCAATTCTATGGAAAGAAGATGGTGATTTGAGTGTTTCTGGTTTTGGAGGGTACCTGGGTATCTGGAATAACTGCTGCATCCCAAAGCTAGGGCCCCATGTTTGCAATACAACATCTCAGCATTTCATGGCACAAAGAGGTATGATTTCCTGCCTGGGCTGAAGAAACTGGACCAACAGCTTCTTTCTCAATATTTTTTGTAGTCAGATGTATTTTGGATTCTGCATCCCTTTGACTCTAGAGCTGGAGAAAGAGGTAGCAAAAGAAAGTCAACTAGAAATCTGCCTACATTCACGAGGGAATAGATAGAAGGGGAAAAAAATATGGTAAAATTTCCCTACAACAAAGTAATGTTTTGCCTGTGGAGGGATTTCCATTGATAATCTTGGAGATGGGAGAACAGGAACAGAGGGAGACATCTGTCATCATATTTAATGGTGCTTCTTGTTGTACAGTTTAAATAATTAAAGAAGATTCATCCAAGTAGAAAGAAAGATAGGATTAGGAAAAAAAAAATGGAAAACTGAAAAAAAGATCCTAGGCAGTTGTGTAACTATTTTCCCCCTGGGCCTGGGAAATGTTTCCACTAAGCAATCCAAGATACTGCTTAAGATTCAAACTATTGCTTGCTAGGGAAAGGGAGGGAGGGCAGAGGGAGAATACTGCAAAAACATTTGACTACATCTGCTACCCACTCATTATTGTAATAGAGAGAGGTAGGGATAAATCTGACTGCATGTATGAGGGCAGCAATTGGTTGTTAGGTTTCAAAGATGCTATTACACCCTGGAGGAGCAGGGACATACACAGGTGACATTCACCAATTTCAATGGGGCGGAGGGAAATCACACATTGGAATGAAGTTAATAAGCAATGCAGAGGGCAGGGTCCATGATTGCCAATCTGATTTCTATAATTGGTGTGATTACTACTATTGTAACTTAAACACAACAGCAAATCACTTGCTTAATTGAATTTTCTTTCTGTGTGGGGCTGGGAAGGGGGAGGACACAGAGGAAGATGCAAATTTCTCCTACAGCTATGTGTGTCTTCCCAGCCATGAAACAAGCAGAAGGGTCATGGAGTTGGGGGGCAGCCCTAGGGACAGAAGGGGAAGATTAGAGGGGCCTAAGGCAAAGCAGGGCATCTTTACATGCATGATTTTCACGGAGGAGGATGCTCTGTGTTTCTAAACAGTGCCAACATCTTCACTGCACTGAAAGTGACAATTTTGCACAGGACCCAATAAATGCCTCACAGCACACCATGAGATGATAAGGCTTCTCACAGAACTCCTAGGGAGTCAGGCAAATGGCCACGCTGCATCCAGTGCTCCCACTCTCAAACACATCCCCATCCGCCATCAGCAAAATCCAGAAGGGAATATCTTTTAGATCAGCCTGTGGGATCTGTTCATTCTCTGCAGCAATTTTTCCCTAAAAGACACTTGCAGCAGCCAGGAGACTTTCCAGAAAAAAAAACAAAAACAAAAACAAAACAACAACAGCAACAACCCCCCCCCAAAAAACCCCACCAAAACCAAAAAACCAAAAAACCACATTGTCCTCTGAAATGCCAGGAAAAAAGCATGACTTAAACATATGTGTTATCTCTGAGTTGTGGCATTCCATCTCTGCTATATCTTACTTGGAGATTCACACAGGGATGACAGAAAAACAGAGCTGCTCATGCCCCCTATACCTGGTCTGGAGGGGATACCTACTTGCTTCATCAACTGTTTTCAGATGATAAGTCATCTGTTTTCAAATGCTATTTTGAACCTGTCATTACAGACAGACTCATCAGCACCTTCATACTCCGGCAGGCTGAAGAGTAGTGGGTTTTTAATGGGATCAAGCAGCATCTTATATTTGCAGGTTTTGTGCAGGGTGTCCTGTTGAGGGACAGTGTAGATATAAAGTGTATATTCAAAACTCTTAGGTCACCCTGTCTCCTCTGTGTGACTGCACAAAAATATCTGCTGAATTGATTAAATTCAGTGCACTTGAAGTATTCCTAATTCCATGGATGAGAAACCCTCAGGTCTGCTCCAGAAAAAATGTAATAGAAACAAACACAACACAAATGAGCAGCAAATTTTGCTGTGCCCAAGACGGCAATACCACAATACTTTCCTTAGAGTTTTTCATGCATGCATTTTACAGCATGCTACACAAATTAAGAAGCATTGTTTTTTGGCAGGGATCCTGAGACGTGCACAGGTGCAGAACCCAAAACTGCAGGCAGGGCTTTGAGCAACGCACCATTCTTCTGACCATAACCAGACCTTGGGCATCAATTAAGATGATTAAGACTTATTAAGAGCCAAACTTGATGTACCTGTCTCATGGGAGCCTTATTCATGAATATGTTGAGTACAGTAAGCCAAGAAGGGCTTGAGGCATAAATGAAACCTTGCAGACGGCCTTTCCATGAGTGTTTGGGTGGAATTTTTGGAACTCGTACAACTCCAGCCCTACAAATCATTGTTTATTTTTCTCTTTAAATTTGCCTTAATCTAGCCCAGAAAACCAGGGAATGGGGAGGGACTCTGGGAAAACATGATCCCTGATCCCTTCAATAATATATCTCCCCTACAGCTGCACAAAAATAAAATATTAATTTATCTGATTTGAAACAGAAAGAAGGACAGAGGGGGAAAAATTGACTGTGGCTATGCAATGTTTTCCATCATATATTTATGTTTATGTTCATACATAATGCTTCCATGTATCATCTGTTACCTTCCACTCCTATATCTGCTCGTCACTCCATGTTTCCTTCCTTGAGAAAGGAGACAACAAAAACTGTGCTGTGGCTAGGGCACTAGTGGTAAAAATTATTTTTCCCTGAGAGCCTTAGGTTGTATTTTCATGGACTTCATCAGAGTTCTTACCTATTTGACTGTCACATCAAGCCTTCTTCATGCCCTGAGCTTCTA
>VYZR01127676.1:8758-27422 GCA_013400675.1 Oxylabes madagascariensis
GGTGAACTTTTTCACCCTTTATGTAGCTATATTGTATACACTGATGCACTTTCTACATACAAACCAGAAAAAATGACATACAAAATTAGAAAAAGTCTAAATCAAAAGCTCCTTGATCCATAGCTACCCAAACCATTGCTGATTACAAGCTAAGGCAGATTTGTATATAATCCTTACTCCTGTTTCTTCTCATTCTTAAGAAGAGGGGTGGAGGGGAATGGAGAGAGAGAGAAGGGAAAAAACTGTAAATAGAGGTGGTATCTCACAGAAAGATGAGTGAATTAGTGAAATAATATAGTGGTACAATTCTTTCACCCTCAGCTAGAAACTTACTGAGATCAACTTGAGTTCTGGATCAAGCCAGAGCTGGAAAAACCCCCTTTCATTTCTATTTACATCTGATTACCAGGACAGTATCTAGGCATAGACTGTACCACTGATGTGTGTACAAGTGTCTGGCTCAGACACTGTTCTTTGTTCTTCTTCATCTGTTGGTTGAAGACATCTACCTAACAAACGTTGGGACAGTCTTTAGGATCTTCCAGCACAAAATAAAATTACTGCCTTCAATTCAGCACCAGATCTGGCATTAGTAGTAAAAGCTGTTCACAGCACTGTAATATTAGCTCTTCAACTACACTTACAATGTTTTCTATGAATTCCTATTAAAAGTCTTAATATACAGCTTGTGACTACCCAAGGGTTTTTTCTGAGACCTACAATTCATTTGAAGTCCTACAGGTATGAAATTCCAGTTATTTACTCAAACACAGACTTTCAGCAAGAAATAACAAACTAGACCTGAGGACTGTCACAGAGCTAGGAAGCACATAATAGCTAGCTATGATTTACTTCTGATATCCTTTGGCAAGTCTCATTTTGCTGGTGATCATCATCACAGGAGTCATCAAAGATACCTGAAATTGGATTGTAGACATCTTAGTAATGTCATTCTCAAAATATCTAACAGCCCAGAATTGATCCCAGTTCCTCACGCTTCCTCCTGCAGGTTGTTCCCTTGAATCATTCTCCTTAGGGTTCTCCAGGTGCAGTGCCTCGTGGGGTACCAATTGTTACTGCCTGTTATGGGAATTCTTTGCAATGTTGTTTTTGCAGAGCTGTTCTTACCCATTCTCCTTTTCATCATTTGAAGTGTTTTAGTAATGTAGCAAAAGGTTTTGAGGATTGTTAGAATCACAGTTTTATGTCATCTGCCACCAAACAATTTGATATCCATGAGGGTTGTGCACAGTGTCAGTAGGCACTGTCTTCAGAGGAGCCTGAGTTTTGCAGATTTTGGCACTTATTTCAAGGTATGGGTCTGAAGAAATTATCTGCTTTGGAAAAAACAGTCGCAGGTGAGCATTTCTCTTAGCAATGCTTTCATTCCTTTTTCATTTACTGAATTTGAAACAGGAAATTCTTCTGACCATAAAGTTCCTAAACATAACCTATTCTAATTATTGATTTTCATTAACTTGGATGGAATCTAGAAGCTGAGAAAACTGTTAGTTTGGAAGCCTTTGCTTTTGGTTGTGCACTTGTCATTGTATTTAGTCAAACAATAATTCTATTGCAAAATAAAGATTTCTTCTGATAGACAGGAAAATGCAAGGCACAATATATGTGTCCTATGCTTGTTTGCACCTGAGCAGGGGAGAAATAGACCCATTTATAATTCCAGTACGTTATAGTTCTGTTTGTTGTTCATGCATCCACTGGTAAGCTCTGTGGTTGTGCTCCCGAAATTAAAATGAAACAACCAGTGTACTTGCAGCTATATGTGAAGTTGCTAATGGCATATTTATGTTAGAACTGAAATAATTCATCTTGGAGCCTTAGCTCTTACTGCAAGTTAAAAATAGAATGCTTTTTTCCCCCCTAGAGTAACTTTCAACTGCTCATTCTGAAACCAACTCCTATTATTGTTAATGTATCTTCAATATTTTCTATATATAAAAATAAGCAATGTCATACTGCTTTAGGTCATTATCAAAAATAAAAATGATTGTCAGGGTTACAGGATCTAATTCAGAGCTCAATAAAGTCAACGAGAGCTACCAGTTATTTCCAAGAGCCTTTGAAATAAACATTTGAATACATTCTGTATTCCTAGTGAATATGGATATTAGAATAGGTGTGCTGATCTTTTTTTACATGCTTTCTATGCATTGAGTTCCTTGAATTTGTTCCATAGGCTTTTTTCAATCATTATTGTATTTTCTGAAAGCAAATTATAGGCTTGATAACATGTATTGAATTACCAAAAAAAAAAAAAAGGAAAGAAAGAAAAAGAGTTGAAAAAGAGTTAACATAGTGTGGGGCAGATCTCATACTGTGCATTTAGTTTTTGTGTCTTATATTGCAGACAGACTCAACCAACGGCGAGAATCCAAGCATCAAGAAATCCCTCTTTCCTCTTTTTAATTCAAAGAATAATTTAAAGCATAGTTCTTCTTTGAAAAAACTTCCTGTAGTCACTCTACCAATGGTATTAATTTTTAAGTACAGTAACACTGTAAAATGCTCCAGTAAAATTTGTTTTACTGACTAGAGCAGCATGTGGTTTATTTTCGTGGTATCACTTTTCTTCATGCCAGTTAAGAATCTTGGGCCAGTTCAATAAATTTAAGTAAAATTTGCAGTTTTGTTGAAACAGATTGTGCCTAAAAAACCTTTTTTTTAGTATTTAATATAGTGAAAATGTAACATACATTGTTCCAGAGAGAATGAGCCTTGGGAGTAAGACTAAGGAAGGGAAATAGTTGTGAAATTATGTATGTTTAAAATTAAACTGTCTCATTATGTTTCATTCAGGAAAAAAATTAACCTGGTTCAGTTTATAACTATATCATAAATACATAATTTTATACAAAATACTTCTTTATATATAAATTTAAATAAATCAAATACTAACAATGGATTATGTGGAAAGAACTTAAGCTCATGTGTCTGTTGTATTTTTGTTTGTCCTGACTGTTCATGATAAAAGGCAGCTTGCATTTAAAATTGATTATATTTTGACTGTCCTCTTTTTACTTAGAATTCTTGAAATGAGATTAAAAACTACATGTAAGTTTTAAATTACTTTTCTGCCATAAAGTGTCAGCTGTTTCTTAATTTTTGCTTTAGTTTGGGATATTTGTGGAGGAGAAGGAAGATGGGAATAGAGAAAGCTCTTGGTTTTGTGATGTCAGTCAGGACATCGGTTTAGAGGGATTTTGGTCTGCTTCACTCTGGAGCAAATTTATAGAACTGATCCATGGTCTTAACTGCAGTATGGAATGCTTTTTAAATGAAGATGAGGCTCAACAATATTTTGGTTTTAGTTTTATTTTTGAGGCCTTGTTTAACTGCTCTTTCTTACAGCAAATAACACTAACAGCATGTGAATGCTTTAAGGGCTAAGGGTACAGCAAATCTGCATGATGTCCACAGCCACTTGCTCTTACTCTGGGGAGAATTACTGAGAGGTCATTGCAATTCTGCTGCAGTAATGGGCTTCACTTGTGTTCTGTAATTAACTGTGGGAAATTATTTACTGCTATTCTTAAGAAAATATTAGGAGACCAGTGTTTAATATTTTGTTGCAGATGCCTAACACTGAAGGTCAGGATCTCTTGGCATTACAGAAAGCCATTCATTCTTCCAATCACCAGAGCAGCAGGCAGAAGGATTGGCATCCTGAGAAGATGACAGAAATCCAGCCTCATGTAAGTGGCATTATCAATTCCCTATATATTAATATCACTGATGTATCTTGACAGCTTTTTCTCTGGTGAATAGAAGAATTGCATTTGACATTGTTTCCCAGCTTTTTAATTCCTTGCTCACTGGATGTAAAAAATCGTGTACCTGCAGTACTGCATAATTTTTTTAAAATGTGGACATGAATGACAAGGAAAAGATAGACTAAATGTCCTGTGTCAGTCTTTGAGCCCTTTGAAATATTGGTTATGTTTTTGTATTATAGGCAAGCAGTGTTTCAGTGCACATCTATGGTAGCAATGCAGTGCTGTACAAAAGCCCTCAAGTCAGCTCTGTAAGGTGAATCCTGCGGGTGGGCTGCTGCTCAGCAGAGTTTGATACTTAGCACAGACTGCAGTTACAGCTGGCCACATTTTTGGAGCATAACACTGCACTAGTGCAACTTTATTTTCTCCAGTTCTAAAACCAGCTCACTGGGCAGTATTTGGGAGGGAGCGTCAGTGACATGCTCCATTGTTGTCACATTGGAAACTGGAAAAGAGGGTTTGTTGCAGCTGCAGTGTTTGAAGAAACAAATTGCTCTGTGAGCTGTGGAATTTAATGAGCTTTGTGTACTCAGGCTTCCCCAGGCTCTTGCTACCCATTTTCAGTAACCCTGTATCACCTTCAACCTGCTCACCAGTGAAGGAAGCTGCGGGAGATTAGAGCTGTCTATCACCCAGCTGCCAGCAAACAAAATAACTTGTGAGTCCTGCCAGACCTCCTTTCAGTGCAGATGGTTACTCAAGACTCACTCTAACCCTTAATTTATGTTCACAACATTTTTAAGAACTTGTATTTCTGAAATCTGTTCCTCATAAAATGTGGCTGAGGTTCTTAAGTTAATAGCAGGAGAAGTGACAGATGGACAGCTAATGCAATTGTCTATGCCTGCATTTTCAAAGGAAACAAGGATAAAATAATTGATGGGAGCATTTTTTTTCTGAGGGGGAAAAGGTTCCATCTTTTCAGGTAGCTAATAGATTGGACTGTGATGAGAAGACATTTTCTCAGGTGTGTAGCCATAGCTTAGAATGAAATATATCAAACAAATATGAACTAAAAGTTAAGAAGTCCTGTAAAGTCCAAGATGTTTAGGATAGGACAGCTATTTTATGGGAGGTCTGATACCATGGAGCTTTTCTGTGTGTCTTTCAGAGCCAGCCGTTAAAATCTCTTCGGAAGCTCTTACACCTCTCCTCAAACCATCCTGTCGCTGCTGAGCCCCGCTTCCAGCCCTTACCCAGCCAGCCAGCCAAAGCTTCTTTTCCTGAAGTGCGGATTCATCCCATGAGCCAAAGCTCCAGCAGCGGCAGCAGCAACGTGCGGCCGGAGCCCCAGCCCAAGACGCGGCCGACGCTGCAGATCCCGAGCCAGCTGGAGCCCACCTGGCACGTGTCCCCCGTGAACAGGGGCGTGAGCGATGGGCCCCCCTACTCCGACCAGCTGCCTTCCAAGAGCGGACAGAACGGGCACACCTACAGCCGAACAAACCGGGCGCGGATGCCAAACCTGAACGATCTCAAAGAGACAGCCTTGTAATTGCACTCCAGCAAAGAGACCGCTGTGGGTGGAGATCAGCACAGGGGAGCGGTGGTGGTGCTGGTGATGGTAAGACTGCATTTTCAGCTTTATAAAGGTGTGCAATATGTGCGTGTGGAGCTATGCTGGTCGGCACCACGAGAGAGTCAGGGATTAAACAGGAACACAAGTGGAACTATGAATTACCAGTCATCAGAAATGTCACTGGATGCCAGGCAGAGTGTGCCGGTCAGGGAGAAAAATGCATTGTCATTTTCTCTCATTTACATTCCAGCTTAGTGCACATCTCTGTCTGAAAGCTGGGAGACTTCTGGTATGTATTGGCACTTATAAGGGTGAAAACATTGTCTAGGCCTATGCCCTTACTACATTTTTTGCTGCCTAGTTAAAACAGTGGGGTTTATGTGATAAAAGTGTATCCCTATTAAGGGTTTAAAGTTAAATTGTATGTCTTAAATTTGTTTTTTAAACTTCCATATTTGATAGGATTTGTAATATTTATTTATGATGACCTTATATCGTACTGTTATAATCATATCTTTTATGTTATAATGTAAAGTTATTTTGAGCTGTTTGAAACATTGTGAAGCAGTGCAACAGCTACAGTAGTTTCTATAAAAAACTAACAGTAACATTTATATATTGCATCAGGAGTATTTTATTCTATATATAAATATATATATAAATGGAAAATAACTGTCTGTTTTTTAAATATACTCATTTAAAAGACAAGTATTGTTATGACACTATCTGCCATATTTTTTATACATTTGTGATATAAAGTGCAGTATTATACTTCTAATAAAAGGAAGTTGAATGTGGATATAAACGTGACTGTAAAGTATGAATCTTGCTTGGCTATGAGAGCCCAGTATTATAGGCATTATTGGTAACAAACAAAAGACAACATTCGATTCCAGCTTTATTATGGGCTATTGTGTTGGAAGTATTGGCTAAATGTAAGAGACTGCAGAACTGTACAGTAATCTAAATGTGGTATGTTCTCCCCTGTGTCCTTAGCTTTCCTAGTAATATTAATGGGATTTCTGCATCTGCATCAAGAGCACAGAGCCCCAGTACC
Organism: Oxylabes madagascariensis; assembly: GCA_013400675.1. NCBI lineage: Eukaryota > Metazoa > Chordata > Aves > Passeriformes > Timaliidae > Oxylabes > Oxylabes madagascariensis. The sequence continues at coordinate 15,129 of VYZR01127676.1, forward strand.
AAATTTTTGTTTCTTCTAAAGAGATGAAGTGCCCCGTGACTACAAGCGAAAGCAGGTGCTCTTCCACTTAATAGCAGGGGTGAAAACCAAAGAAACACAGCATGAATTGCAAGTGAAATGCAAAACTTCAACACTTAAACATAGCATGGCACTGCAGATCATGGTATAAGCTTTTATGCATATGTGTATTTTACATCTCTAGCAATCTATTAACTAATAAGATAAACACTGTATTAGAAATTAAACTACTCTTGCACTTTTTATTATATTTCAGGATGTATTTAAAGCTACAAATCTGATATTTGGATATTGAGGGAGAAGGTTGCCATGCAACTTGATTTCTCCTTAGGTCTTACTATCCAAATATTCCCATACTCTGTTCAGCTACCAGTCTCAGCAAAATACTAGATCTTGAGTTCTAGTCTCCTGTACAACACAGTTAAAACTGCCTTTACCTTGGTGAATGTCAAGTGTAGCAAATACACACCATGATTCCTCTCTTGCTACCGGTGAAATAAATCAAAGGTGAGCCAGTAGGAGTCAAAAGAGTTATGCCAGTCTAAACTTCGTGCAATAAGAGGAGAGCCAGGCCTGTAGTGTCAGAACAATACAATCTTTCCTTTGAAAACACATTAGTTCTACTCCCTCATTATTCTGCAGCATAGTTTGTTTTCTAGATGCTGTCCTCATAAGACACTGTACTTGCAAATACACTGTCTTTTCCAAAAAGAGATTAACCTGAATGTAAACTGGATGATTTAGCCATAGATGTAGTTAACACAAGCAGCCAGGCAGTAAAAGCTGAACTTCCGACTTGGATAACAATGCAAACTGGACATGCTGTTCAGTACCTCTTGAGTCATACCAAAGTTCTAACGACAGCAAATTCGGCACCACTACTGTAAAAATTGTCAGAAAGAACAGTATGGAAGGATGTTATATCAGTTTTGTCCAGGACTAAAAATACGTCTGCTAAATTTGAAAAATTACAAAATAGGAATTCTTCCTTTGTCAATTGCCTGCAAGAAATGTGCATGTGATTTTTCTATAGATAGATATGATATATAATATCTCTCTATATATGATATATACTGTATTGATATATCATATATATAGCATATATAAATACAATAGACATGAAAGGATATTCAGTTTTTTTCTAAGTTCAGTGGGCATCCAGGAAAGATATTGTGATATTTACTTGTCGTCACTGTCAGACTTTAGCAGCTTATTTTAGCAGTCTCTGTTAGATTCATTGCTTGGTCACAGCTACATGAGCCCTGTTAGCCCTGCTTTGAAAAGGGCTGATGCCACTGAAATCCCTCACAAAAGCACTGCCTGAGAGAGTGGGACTCTAAGCAGTGTGGTTTGAATGTCTCTTTTAGGGCAACAGAGCTGGTGAAGAGCCTGGAGCACAAGTCTTACAGGAGTGGCTGAGGGAACTGGGGATGTTTAGTCTGGAAAAAGGAATCTCAGGAGGGACCTCATTGCTCTCTACAACCACCTGAAAGGAGTGTGTAGCCAGGTGGAGTCAGCCTCTTCTGCCGTGTCTCAAGTGAAAGGATGAGAGGAAATGACCTTCTGTCGTGCCAGGAGAGGTTCAAATTAGATATTCGGGAAAAAAGATCACTGAAAGAGTGTTCAGGCGTTGGAACAAGTTGTCCAGGGACATGGTGCAGTCACCGGCTCTGGAAGTGTTTGAGAGGCGTCTGGATGTGGCACTTGGAGATATGGTTTAGGGGTGAGTGGGGTGGTTGTTGGTTGGACTGGATGATCCTAAAGGTTTCTTCCAGCCTTGATGATTCTGCATTCAGTCTCACAGGGAATGTTCAGTCTAGACTCTTCTGTGCTTCGTGGATATGTATCCTTTTGCCTCTGCAAGGTTTTTAGCTTGCTGGTAAGATCTTCATGCTGGGGATGATGATACTGGGCTATATGTGCTTGTTATGATTTCTAGCAAGGAAAAATGTTTCTAAAGGATTTTTTTTCTCTGTACGCATTAAGTTAAATCAGGGTAATCCCTGACTGTACATATAGCTGTTTAAAGTAGTTAGCAAATCTTCAAAGGTGACCCAAGGAATGTTTGAGTATTTGGTGGCCCATATTTACAGAAACGTGTTTCTACTTCATACTGCATTTTCCTCTTGAATTCAACAAACTGTAGTAGCTTTCAGTTGAATAATAAATTGNGTTTAGGGGTGAGTGGGGTGGTTGTTGGTTGGACTGGATGATCCTAAAGGTTTCTTCCAGCCTTGATGATTCTGCATTCAGTCTCACAGGGAATGTTCAGTCTAGACTCTTCTGTGCTTCGTGGATATGTATCCTTTTGCCTCTGCAAGGTTTTTAGCTTGCTGGTAAGATCTTCATGCTGGGGATGATGATACTGGGCTATATGTGCTTGTTATGATTTCTAGCAAGGAAAAATGTTTCTAAAGGATTTTTTTTCTCTGTACGCATTAAGTTAAATCAGGGTAATCCCTGACTGTACATATAGCTGTTTAAAGTAGTTAGCAAATCTTCAAAGGTGACCCAAGGAATGTTTGAGTATTTGGTGGCCCATATTTACAGAAACGTGTTTCTACTTCATACTGCATTTTCCTCTTGAATTCAACAAACTGTAGTAGCTTTCAGTTGAATAATAAATTGTGTTGAATGTATGTAGTATTTTCTTTCTTCAAGAAATTCCAGCAGCTTGGCCAGCTGATGCTGGGATGAATTGTGTATTTTTAACTCGGTCTAGCTTCCCAATATTTAGAAAATGGCTAATGTACTTTTGTCAAGGTTTTCTAAGGAGTCATTATAGTGACTGAGATTTTCTGACTTAATAAAGAGGAAGAGAATTACAGTGCAAACTATTTTGTAAGTGTGAGCTTTCCTTTTCACTGGTCTGTGAGTCCTGTACTACATGCTCTACAGATTTATTTAGTATAAAGGATCCTAGTTATACTGCATTTTATTCTTTGGCAATCTTTTGCCTTATGGCATCACTGATGATGTGAATAAAAAAGAAACTAAGTTTCAGAAATTAATTGTAGTAATTTTGCAGAATTCAAGCTGCCTAAACTTGTCTATATGTTTTTGTTACAGTTCTTGAGCTCTTTTCAATTAAAAAAAAGCACCTTAAGCTCATCCTAACTGAAATTGTATAAGTGTCTAAGCTGTAGTATTAAACTGCCATGTAAATGTATTAACCTGGAACAACATCTATTTTCAACAGACCTGGCCACAGAGAGCAGTCCCTTTGACCTGTTTAACGCTTTTTGCTCCATTTATTGCAGTCCAAGCCTTGTTGCCCCTCTGAGAGGTTGCCGGGAGAGCACTGGGCAGAGTTCTTGGCAGGAAGTCAATGATCCCAGATTTTCTCTTAAAACATTCCCCAAACACCACTTGTTCTTTTAGATGGTTATTAAAGCAGGCTTCAAACTTCCAAGTGCATGAGGCATCCTCAGGTCATCATTTGGCTTGTCACCTTTCTCTCTACCACACCAACTTGTTTCTGGGACCAAGGCTGGAGTGACTCTTCAGGAAGCAGTGGCCTGTGGTAGGCTCCTCACCTTCCTTATCATTGCAGTTAGATCTCTTAGGAGATGAATCTCTCTTGTTTAAAAAGTTACATACCAACCTTTTTTCTTCAAAATCTAATGAAGTGTTAGCTGAGTAGACTTCTGGAAAGAAAAAGCTATGTATTCTCAACAGTTCTGTAGACCTCCGTATAAGAACACAGGGAACCTATGGGAATACAGATTATACAGCTCTGAAAGAACTGTTGTGATGTAGGTAGCTAAGGCAAAACCTAGCCACTTTAAAGAGGAGCTGTGCTCTGGAAGTACTGGGGGTTTTATTCATGTTTAATTTTTTGTTGTCTTGTAATGATTTGATAGTGAGACATGCTTCAAAATACTTGCATGTAATTAATTCTGTATGTGTTGATCACTGTCAGAGTAGACCTGGGAGAATATTTGCATCCCAGTCACACAAAGAGTATGAAAAGGATAGCCATATATGATATACTGCAGACTGTGGGGTGGCAATGAATGTTTATTTTTTTCCATTCCAGCTAGCATACATACTACATCTGTTAATGGGATAATATCACAAACCATGCATCTAGGCTGTTGTTCATGTTAGTAGGCCCACCATTTGAAATAGGAGTGCCACGAATGGTTGGAAAGGCGATGTGCCCTCTGTAACCATTTTTGAATAACCTTCAAATCAAGACACTATTTAAGAACAGGTGCCTTTCCCTACACAGCTCTTTTTAATGGCATCATTATATTAACTATTCATTAACTGGGTTTGTAGTGAATGAGGAAAAAAGCCATTTAACTTCTGACCATTTTTAAAAAAGGGGTGATTTGAGAAAACCGTTTTAATACAACAAAGCTTGGAAATTCTAGATGTTGGCACCTTTTTCAAATGGTCGAGCAGCAGCAGCCTCAATGCTCAGGCTCATCAGGCAAGTGAAGGCTTGTGCCATACTGAATGTTGTACTGAAACAGAAGATTCCTCATTTTGCAATCACGAAGCAAATTCCATTAAAAGTAGCAAAGCAGATTTTATGGGAGATCCTCTTTCAATGGTAAGAAAAAAGCTGTGTTAGGTCATCTGTTCTCTCAGTGGAGTGTCTTAACTACCACATGAGACAGCAAAGGTAAATCTGATGAATTAGGTCTCAATTTTACTTGTTCCAAGTCTGCTTGGATACAGATTTGTGACCTTGTGTGCAGCCAATTGTTTGATGCAAAAGCTGGGGTTTGACCTACTCAGTGGAAGATGCATGCGAAATGTGAGAGGACTGGCACTACTATGTTTGGATGCTTTCATTCCACCAAGTCAGATTGCTTCTCAGGCTCTTTTAGAACATAACAAAATATGCAGCTGGGCAAAAGTGACTCTTGAAACGTGGCCCAAGAGCCTGAACATGGGATTTGTGTCTTAGCCTAAGAATGACTACACATCTCTTGTCTTCTCTGCAAGTCAATCTACCTCCTCTCTCTTGCAGAATGTGGTTGAGGTTGGGTTTGTTTATTCTGAGCTTATTATTGACTCCAAATTTTGAAGAGATATCTAAAAAGATTCTTTCTCTAGGTACTGTTAGCAACCATGTAATAAAATATTGTTGGGCCTTCATCTGAAATACTTTGAAACCTCCAAGCCATCTGAGCTCTCCCTCTAGAATCCCAATGCCATCCTTTGCACTGCTTTGCAGGCTTCCCTTGGCCTTCCCCTTGTGGTTCTCAAATATTGCAGTTGCCTTGTTCTTTGTTGTTTCTCTAGTGCAGATTTTCAGGGAGTTAGAGGCCTTATCTACTACTCCACCCTATTTGCTGTTTTACTCAAACAGCTATCCTTAGACTTGCTCAGGATTTCCTTAATTTTAATTTTCCATTTCATCTGGGTGAGATACCTTACCTCATTGTGCCCCCACCAAAACACGCTGCCTACCAGGCTTCTCGTTCCACCAGGTCTCTGTTTTCACAGGGCATTGTTTCTCTGGACCTGTTCTGAGAAATGCAAGGTGGCATCTTAATTGTACAGGTGTAGAAATGCGTTGTGAAGTAGCTGCTGTCGTAGAGGTTTCCATTAGCATAAAGATAAAGCATGTTCATAGCACAAGGTGGAAGCCGTTGTTCAGTTTTCCTGTAAGATATGAACCTCTTGGTGTAAACTCCTGACATGTAAATCCAGTGGCAGAGCTTTTAACTCTTCAGTTACAAGGCAAAACTTTAAGCATAGGGAACTGTCTCGACTTTCCTTTTCTTTTTTTTTTTTTTGCTAGTGCACATCTTAGACTCATACTACTGAAGGATATGACTAATTGAAAGAAGTAACTTTATATTTGGATTATATGGAACAATAAGCTAAAATCTTCCCAGAAACCATAATTTTGTTGGAAATTCTATGCAGGCATTTTGAAACCTGGTTAATCTGATAAGGAATTCCAGGACTGCTTAGGTCTCCACTGTGGAATGTTTAATTTTAAATTTGTGTCATTTGGAAGAAAGAAGGAAAAATGAAGTTTAGGAAAATCTTTTGTTTTTTCACTATCTGCCAGTACAGATTAACAGGCTGGGAAGGCAGCTTTCAAAACTTCTTCATTTATGGATAAGATTCCCTGATTTTTTTTAACAGCTACTAGAAATCTAAAGCGCACAAACTTTTAAATCTACCGTGCTTTCTGTTGTGGAAGGGATATGTTGTGGTGTTAGCCTTTTTAATCCTGGAATACAATTTGATTTTTAAATGTGTTGAATATTTAAGGATGACTTCATGCAAGTTAATAAACCATTTGTAAAGTGTTTGTATACAACCCTTTGTATCATGTTGTTGGTACACCTTACCAAATTTTTTTTGAGCATGTATTCCATTCTTTACTTCTGTAAAATTTCTATTGTTGCTGTAAATATTCTAAAAGAGAAAAAAAAAATCCTGTGGTAACCTTAATTATCAGCATGGAAATGGTTAATTTTTACTGAGCACAATGTATTTTTGAATGGGCCTTCCAAAATATGTCTTTAATAAAAATGCAGATTTTGCACTAGAACACTGGCATTGTTCAACAGCTGATCTTATTCCTGACACGTCTCTTCCAGAGCACCTCTCCATGGTTAGCTTGGCTCAGATGAGTGGAACGGACCAGAACCAGGACTTCTGTGCCCAGTGGGTCACTGCCAGGTCCTGGCTGACTCCCCGCTCTGAGAGGCCGCTTGTATCTGTCCACAAGCCTGATGTTTCCATGGGATGTTTCCACAGGGCAACATCTCTGAAGCACCCCCTTGTTGCCCACCATTCCTCTAGTCTCATTGCAGAATGGATTATCTTCCTTTCAGGCCAAGAATCTCTGCTGTTCTGAACAGTACCAACCCAGCAAGCCCCTCAGCAGGCACTACCAGAAATTAAAAGGCCCTGAAAGTTTCCAGCCCACAGTCTTCACCACAGGAAAAGCATCGTGATGGCACTTCATCATTGTCACATGTAAACTGAGACACTTCTAGGCAAATGTTGACGTGTTGAGGTGTCAACAATAAGAGTTTTTGATGGCTTCCTCTTTAATGTACCCTGGATATGAGGTTTTTTGTTACTGTGTGCAGCTTTAAAAAAAAATTAAGTATTTCCCTGCTAGTCTCTCATTCTTTGGGGTAATTGGAAACAAACTGAGGAGTAGAGACCGCTTTTCCTGAGCCTCCCTTCTTTCCCTCTGAGCTCCAGAAAGACTTGCTGAAAGCCAGGACTTGCTGTCTGTTAGATCCCTCTGAAGCAGCTGCCTGATGGGTTTTGCAGCAACCACAGCTTTCGTGAGACCAGGCTGATGCCGACACCTGCACTGAGCTGTGCCCATCACCTCCCCAAGAGGGAAACTTCTGCCTGAGCTAACGGCTTCAACTTCCACCAGGACAAGAGTCCAGCATTTTAACGTTTCCATCCAGATATGGGGTTGAATTGCATTTCCTTGAGGTGCCCAGTGCTCTGGGGGACTTGACTTTACTCTTAAAACCTTACTGGGCTCTTACTCTTCCAACAATCTCGTTTAGTAACCCCTTTTCTGTACCTGCTGCAGAGCCCCAGAAACTGGAGTGGCCATCTCCTTGAAGAGGTTGAGCACCTTCATGTGGTATCCCTAGTGTAGTCAGCATCAGACCCCCATGGGATGAAGGGCAGAGTGGACATTTTTCTCTGGATGGAAGTGAAGGGATAATTCCTACATGTACCCATTAAGATAAAGGGGCTATTGACTTACAAATAAAGTGGCTGGTGTGGAGGCCTGAGGCAGTCTTTGATCAGGTAACTTAGATTGGGTACAAACTTCTCAGCACCCTTTGTTCCCTCAGTTCTCTCTATGCATTCCATCCTAAAAATCCAGGTCATAAAGCTGAAAGCAGTTCTTGGTCTTACTTCCTATTTCAAAGCCCTTGTGTCTTACACAGTTGCAAAGCCATACATTGGTCTCCCTATCTCTGCAGGTAAAGGCCTGCAGGATTTTTAACATCTTTGTCAGCAACATGGACAGTGGGATTGAGTGTGCTCTCACTAACCCGTTATGCAGTTGACACGCTGGAGGGAAGGGAACCCATCCAGAGGGAGCTGGGCAGGCTTGAGAGCTGGGCCTGTGCAAACTTCATGAAGTTCAACAAAGCCAAGTGCAAGATCCTCATGTGGGTCAAGAAAAGATGGGAAACTATTAAGCATGTCCAGAGGAGGGGTCACTAATTTGTTCACAGGGCTGCACGCCTCTCCTATGAAAACAGGCTGAGAGATTTGGGTCTGGAAGAGAAGGCCCTGGTGAGACCTTATTATAGCACCTTCCAGTACCTAAAGGAAGCTGCAGTAAAGCTGGCGAGGGACTTTCACACATGCGTGTAGTTACAGGACAAGGAGGACTGGCTCTAAGCTAAAGGAGGGCAGGTTTAGATGAGGTATCAGGAAGAAATTCTGTACTGTGAGGGTGGTGAGGCACTGGGACAGAGTGCCCAGAGAAGCTGTAGACTCCCCATCCCTGGAGGTGTTCCAGGCCAGGTTGGATGGGGAAAACCTGGTCTAGTGGAAGCTGTCCCTGTCCATGGCAGGGAGATAGAAGCTGAATGATCTTTAAGGTTCCTTCCAACCCAAACCATTCTGTGATTCTATGATTATGAGGAAAAGATTTTGTNTCCCTGCCCATAGCAGGGAGTGGGAACAGTATGATCTTTAAGGTTCCTTCCAACCCAAACCATTCTGTGATTCTATGATTATGAGGAAAAGATTTTGTATTTATGTAATTATACTTCAGCTGGTGCTGTCTCGCTTCCAGGATGACCTCAGTCACACTGTTACTCCAACATGCTGAATTTATGCAGAAGTGGAAGTCAAATGCAATTCTGAAAGCATTTTAGGACCACTTAATTAATTGAGCCTCTCAGCACTTTTATATAAGAGGCAGAGGTTAAGTGAATTTCTAGAGGTCAATTAGCAAGTGAGCTGCATAGCAAGGATCAGAACAGAAACTCCTGCTTTGGCAGGAACCATTTAGTTGCAAGTCAGAAGTAGTTCCCTTCCCCATACAAGCTGGAGAGGTGAACTGCAGACACAGGGCAGGGCAAGGCGAGAGGCAAGTGAGCTGTGAAATGCACTGCGTTCCTTCTTATGTATTGCCATACATTTCAACCTAGAAAAAGGTCTAGTGATTTCTTTGAAGATGGGAGGCTGGAAGAGTGATAGCACAGGTCCTTTCTACCTAGAAAGTGTTTTCTTCCTCCAAGGTTTTATTATATCCTCTATGGAGGATCAGTCATGTGAAGATATGTAATTTAGTGTGGTGCCTTGATGTATAATGGTGTGTGGTCTATCCATTCAGGCTATGCATTAAGCCTGCCAGCTCTTCTGAATCTCACAGGAGCTTTTGGCCTTTGCCATTGAGTGCATTTCGAAAACCACACAACTGAAAAACCCTGGACTGTGCAAAGGAGCTTGTCAGAGGCCAGTCACAGGTGAGGCTTTGACTAGCTACAGTCAAGCTTAACTGCTTTGGGGTGATACAAATATTCCTGTGCCCAGTTCATCCTTCTGCCCCTCGCAGCCACCCCTCCACTCCTCAGTCATGCAGGAAAACATCAGCACAAGGCTCCTTCCCCCATTACTATCCATCAGGACACGGAGCAGAGCTGCCTGTGGTGCTTTTAGGGCAGGGAGAGCTGTGTGTTAACATGTTGGCAACTGCATCCAGGGCCTGAATATGCTTCAGCTTTCAGTTTTGGTGTTAGCAAGATGAGCTGTGACGGCTGCTGGGGAGCCTTGTCTCCCTGGTGCTGGATGTGCAGTGCCTCCAGGGAGGCTGCTATATACCATGCTGGTCCCACAGCTTGGCTGTTGAGGAAGTGCCTTGAGCTCAGTGGATCTTCTCAATAGAGATTGCCTTGACTGTTCAGCATTAAGGGAACCCCACAGTGATTTCTTACTAAGAAAATGTGTCCCTAGACCAATTTGTGGATAGGCAAAAATCCTACCCATGGATGAGGAGGTGGGAGGGAAGCAAGGGAGTGCTGGTGTATAGCAATCATCTCAGCAGATGGGAATTGGTCTTTTCTACATCTCTGTAGACTTCATACTGTTGGTTAGTGGAGCAGCTTTCAGACTTGCCAGAAGAGCTTATTTCCCTGTATGTAGTTGTGTCTACATACAGGAATAAAACAAGGCAGAAACATCTGCTCTCACAAATGAATGTGACGAATTGCACAGCCATCCAAATGCTTCTCATGTTTTTGGTCACATCTCATTTGGTTTTAGTTTTATCTGTACCCCTGCCCTGCACACTGAGCATTCACCTCTCTGCCCACAGGGTTAAGGAGAGGACAGGAGTGGGCTGCCTCAGTGCCACTGTCTTCATGCCTCTCCTCTCTTCCCTGAGACCATTCAGGTTCTGATACTATGACCCTTTGGGATGGATGCACAGATTGTTAGAAAATAGGGAAAAGGCTGAGGGCGCCTGCCAGGTTTGTGGCTGCAGAGAAGGCAAACCAAACCCATCACTCAAGAGCTCCCCACAACTCTCCCTCATGGAGCTGTGGGGGCTGCAGTTCCCACCTAGGTTGTGTTGGGCATCGGCTCCTGGGCTGAGGCAGGGACATGAACCTTGGTAATTGGGCTGTCATCTCAGGAAGATGGGTCCATCATCCACACGCCCCAAAATCCTTGGGTGCTAAACACCCACTGGAGATCGGGCCATGGGGATCAAACAGTTAAGAAGAGTCCCTGTATCTGTGCCCAAATATCCACAGGGAGCAAAGTGCTGGGGTCCCCAAGATGTGTCAGTGCAAAAAGAGAGAGGATACAGAGAAGGTTTGTCCACCTGGTGCTTAAGGCACCGATGTCTGTCCCAAAACCAGCCACAGCAGCTCAGGCCTGAGGGTTCCTGACATGAGCAAACATGAGGTGATTTGAGAGTGTGAGATTCAGGTGGGGGCCCTTGTACCGGGGACAGGCCAGATCTGGCTCAGGGCATGAGGGTGAGATGTCTGTCCTGGCATATACCTGCCAATCCAAGCCGGGCCTTTGGACCCCATCTGCACATATTTCAGTGTTCACAGCACATCGTGATGATCACTTCCCCAACCCAACCCAGGGCCAGAAGCACTGCATCTCACAGGATCCAAGCCACAGCCCTGGACTCTCCTCTTCCCCAGTGTGCGTCCCACAACCTCCCATCAGCTGTATCACCAGGCACGGTGTGAAGTAACATTTTATTCAAGCCAGCCCTCCCTTTGCAGGCCGGGCGTTTCCGCCGCAGGAGCGGCGGCGGGGCGAGACCAGGCGGCTGCGCAGGCCGACGGACGCCCGTGGAGCCCCTCCGGACACAGGCTCAGCCGCACTTGCCCAGGCACTCGAGGAGCTCCATGCGGATGGCGATGCGCACGTGCCAGCCCAGCGGGATCAGGCGGATGTAGCGGGCCACGATGGGCGGCCGCAGCAGGTTCTGCACTGAGGACGAGCGGTCCGAGTTGCCGTAGAAAACCTGTGAAGGGAGGGGTGGGCGGTGAGGGGGCTGGAAATCCTGTCCCATGAGTTTGGGGTGCCTGCGCAGAGCAGAGGAGGAGGCTCCTTCCCCTCCACCCTCGAAAGACTTTAAAAATAGCCAGATGTGGACAATTTTTGTCACACTGGTTCAATTTTCTAAGTAGGCCATTTTCCCCCATCAGTCCTGCACTTTTTTTGGTTAGGCCAGAAAATCTTACCCCATTCTCATCCCATTCTTTCTCATTTGTCTTCCTGTACCAAGGTACTGCTTGTTTGGAGTGAGCATGGTTGACTTTGGCACTTTGAAGTTCATGAGCCAGGCTCCTACACAAGCCAATATAGATGAAAAAATATATTTGAGGCCCTTTCCCCATTCCTTGGCCTGGATGTCACATCTGCTGCCATGACCTGTTTTTTTGGGAAATCTCAGCATCTCCCCAGGGTTGCAGGAACTTCAGCAAAGCCAACAGAGTCCCCTGCGCTAGGACAGGGCCATTCCCACAGATGGGCATTGAGGACACCTGGGAGGCAGCAGATGTGGCATCCTCCAGCCCAGCTGGACTACACAGGGATCAGAGGCAACTCGGTAATATCTCCCCAATGCAATTTTTTGTTTCAAATCAACCAGTAAGAAGTGGAGCATGAGAATGGTTTGGTGGGTTATGACTTAACTAGTTGCAGATTTTGTATGAGGGGTTTTTCTGCACCAGGATCATGCACTATCCCCAGACATGGAAATAAAAGAAATCGCCGTGCAGTGCTGAAGCATGGCTGGGGCTGTGTGGCCACAGCTGAGAAAGGGGTTTT